>JBBYHH010644294.1:0-18800 GCA_038382905.1 Daphne laureola
TTAGAGTAAAATTGTTAGGGTTAAAACATTTATGATGTAATTAGGTGATTTCTCCGTGAATTTAATAAAAAATTAAACAGAATTAACTACTGAGGGGGGTAGTTGAAGGTGAAGGTTTACAGTACCTTAGGATTTTTTTTTAAGGTTTCTCAAAATCGAGTGGAGAAACTCGAGGTTTCACCTAACCTCAGGTTTTTTTTTTGTAAGTTATCCTAAAATAAATGCTCAAAACACATTGTTAGATAAAATTCATCCAAATTTTGATGAAATGAAATATAAGAATAGTAAATCAAAAAAATCAAAAGAATTAATGGATTGATCTATAGATATAATGAATTTTAGGTACAAAATTTACCCAGCGGACGCTTGGGCTGCTTGCATGATCATCCGCCACTGACTATGCGTCGACGATGATAGAGACGGTGTAAGTATTGTAGGCGACTCTGTCGACGGTGGAGGCAGAGCCCAAGGCATGGGCGGAAAATGACGGCGAAATGGTGAGGGAGATGAAGAAAAAGAATGGGAAGATGATGGAATTCTTCTTCATGTAAAGAGCATCAACTTCATTGGAGGACTGTAACTATTTGATGTAAGAAAATTCAGAAAATTATTTGGGGATTGATTTTGATTTTGATTTTAAAGATTTGGATTTAAAGAGATGGTTAAACTGAGCACACCGTCCAATCCATTACAAAAACTTTTAATGACGAGAGCACAACAATGTTAGAATGAAAAATTATTGGTAAAGTGGATTCATAGTAGTTCCTTAATTTTAATGTTTGTACTATTGTAGTTCTATTTCAAGTTTTTGTATTCTCAGAGTCCCATTTTCAAAAAAAAATCTTCATTTATATACATTTTTTGGACGTTTTGCGGTTAACTTTAACGATTGTTTTCATCTAAGCTGAGCATGTTTTTTTTTCTTTACTCATATTACCGACAGACATACTGTCGGTAATACCGACAGTATATCCGTCGGAAACTTCAATTGTTTTTTTTTTTTAAATTCAATCTACTTTTTTCATGTACTAATTTTTAACAAATTATATTATTTTTATGAAATTATTAACATTGTATAACTTTTAAATATTTGTTTTCAAAATTACTTGTAGTAATTATATACAAAATAAATTAACTTGGCGGGAATTTTTGTATTATTTTTAAGCTAAATTCAACTTTCTTTAAAGGTGTTGAAAATAGTCAAACTGATCGAAAGAACAACATCACCGGTGGAGCGCAACACCACTCGTTGTAATATTAGATAAACTATAAGCTAAACATGTGTTTTTTTTTCTCTTCTCATATTACCGACATACATACTGTCGGTACTCAAGCTTACCGACGGACATACTGTCGGTATATGATCGCCGGAAATATACCGACAGGATGAAGTCTGTCGGTCTAAGCTGTCGGTATATGCATTTTTTCTAGTAGTGAAAGTGTATCATTTTTTCCTAAAGTGGATCACTTGCTGGAATCATTTTTTTTTCTAAATTGTATCAATTTTTGTTCTAAAGTGGATCATTTTTTTTCTAAAGTGTATCATTTTTTTATAAAGTACATCACTTGCTCGGATCATTTTTTTTCTTTCTAAAATCTATCATTTTTTTTAAGTGGATCATTTTTTTTCTAAAGTGCATTACTTGCTGGGATCATTTTTTTTCTAGAGTGTATCATTTTTTTTTCTAAACTGTATCATTTTTTTCCGTAAAGTGTGATCACGACTCTTGCTATCGGATCACAACTCTCCTACTACCGTATTATGAAATTGAAGTGAAAGAGGAAAAAACTTAGTGCCTTGATAGAAAAAAGAAAAACATGAAATGGTGAAGGAGAACTGAAAACAAATCTGGAAACAGAACTTCATTGCACAAGAAGACTTTCCTGCCGATCGACAAGCAATGGTTGGGTCAAACCAGCCCATCTCCACCGCGTAAATCGCTGATCGGCCGCTCGATCGCGATCATGCCACCGCCAGCTTTTCTATCGGTGCCACCATGTAGAGTCCAGATTGAGATGGAGAAGAGGATGGTGAAGGAGAACGGGAAGAAGAATGACGGGGAACATCTTTAATCTAGTCCACTGCCACGTCGCACCTCACCGGCCACTCGTCACCACACCACCGTTAGCTTTCGATACCATCACAGAGAGTCCGGTTGGAGAAGATGATGGTAAATGATGAGGCGTGATGAGGAAGATGAACGGGTCTATCGGGGAAGTGGTATTTTTGTAATATAGTTGATTTCTTAAGTACTTAGGGTGCGCTTAAGCGCACCCTAAAGTCACTCTTGTTTTTTCGAGGTTTAATAAAATTTTCAGTTATTTCTTTTGACCATTTATGATGTTAGTTGATTCTTAAAGATCTCATCAGTAAAATATAACTTTGATAGATTAAAAGAATGCATCAACCCTGCCTTGCCTCCCCTAGGATTTTGCCCAGTTTGAGTTTCCGCCACCGCCGTTGCGTTCCATCGCCGATCACGATCTCCTTGGGCTGGTGGTCGCGCCCCTCGCGATGCCATGTCCTTGTTGCCTCTCCGTTTTAATGGAGTTCCTGCCTATTGTTTTGTACTACCGTTGCCTCTTGCCGCAACCACTACCGGAGCCATCATTTGGCGGTTGTTGCGACGGTCAGATTGCCTCTGGTGACTGCTTCCCATCTGGGTCATTCTGGGTTTTGCCTGGGTTGGACTAGCAAGCGTCGGATCCGCCATAGGGTGCGTGGTATTAGGCTGTCCAGTTCCTCTTCGATGGTTTCGATGTTGCAAGGTCTGATTCTAGTTTCTCAAACTTCTATTTCCTTGGCTGGTGATTTCGTTTTGGCAGGAGTCTTTTTATCCGAAGGTCATTGTTTGACAATAGATCTGAGCCTTGTTATTGAACAACTAGATTTTTGTGCGATAGAATTTCGGATTTGGTTGGTTTCTTGGTGTGGAGATGCGGGTATAGGTTGTGTTCGAAAGAGGATTTGGAATGGTCCCATGAAAGAACAAGAGTTGGAAATAGGAGGCGGGAGGAAACAAGATGGGAAGGGGTTGGCCAAGGACAATTTGGAGGGCCAGACAGAGGATGGTATGACGGAGGAGTAAGATCAGGATCAGGCAGGGCAGAGTGCCAGCTCTTCCTGCCCTGGGTTGTTAGGTGTTACATCCTGGATGGGTGGGTTTGTGAGTCATCCTCGCACATCCAGTATTCTAATATGGCTTGGTCGATGAGCAATATTGGGTGGTCATTTCGCTTTCTTTCTTTGTTATCTATGCAGGTATTTATAGTTGGTTTCACGATCCACCCGGATCTCCTCGCAGTGGTCGGGCACTCACCAGCACGGATTGTATGGCTTCACCATACTTTTACCCACGTGCTGAATTTCGATGCTGCAGACGGGAGTCCGATTGAAGCTACAATGCTAGATGGTGGTTCGTTCTGACCCTATGGATGGTTGTTCGTTATCAAAGAGCGTTGGTTATGATTTTTTCTTCTGTTGTTCAGTACGATGTTATATGTTAGGTGTTTTTCCTCCAGTCTTAGTTGGTTGGTTGTTAATTGATCTGGAGTCTACCTGTGATCTAGTTCGTTCATGTTCAGGGCCTTTGGACTATCGTTTCAGGGGTTTTTCCCCTAGCTTGTTTACCTCTCCGATTTTTGTTGGATGATTTAAAATGAAAGTCATACAGGAAGCATCCCAACAAGCCCTCATTGCACTACATGCCCTGCGAGAGTGTTTGGGCCTCAGGACCCAATTATGCCTCAGAAAGGCCACCAGAGACAATCATTGGGGCGACTGGCTCAACATCGTCATGAATGATGATAGCGAATGCCAGCGCATATGTAGTGAGCTGGAAAGGCTGCGAGTTAGTATCTGCCAAGCACATGCCTGAGGAATCAACTTTATTAAAGCTACTTTGTTAAAGTCACTTTATGTTAGTGGGATGGAGCCACTCACTTGTTTTTGTTGGCTCATCTTTAGAACAAAGGGAATATACTTTTGCAATAGGCACGCGACGATAGGGCCCAATGTGCACCCGACCGCCTAGTCAGATAGATTCTCTCCCCCTCTATAAATAGCGTGTGAATTAGAGTTGCAAGACTAGCAGGAATAACCTGAAGTCTTACTCCTCTCTTAAAAGCTCTTGTACCGTCCTCACTTTGTGAAATAATCAAGAAGTTTGCTTGTTCAAATTCGTCTGTTTAAAGGATTCATTCATCTTCTGTCTGATTCCAACGGTTCTATTTCAGCATCATACCAGGTATCATCCTACCCACCTTTAATCACTTAGTAATCTAATTCGAACAATTTACTTTTTGGGATATTAAAGCAAAAGCGTAACACAAGCCTTCAAGTATAGGCAAGGCCTGAGAAGAAGGAACTCTGTTACATGAGCCGAGGTAACCAAGAAGTAAAGTGTTTTATTAGATTATCAATTGATTAACTCCACTTTTATGAGTAATTGGGCTAGAACCTAAGAAACTCCCACATATAAGGAAGTTGTTCAGGCAACAGGCAGTATTGAATCACCAGCTGTTGGTTTTGCTAGACCCACCGATCACAAAGTAGCCAACCAACTTCAGGCAACCCTTGTCAAGCAGAACAATACCATCATTCAATTGCTTGTACAAGCGGTTGAACAAATCGAGGATTGCAGAGAAGCCATTACACACCTACGAGCGGACGTTCTACGACCACACAAAGGAAAAGGGTTGACTTCATCAGAATTCAGTAGCATTGAGGACTCGCTTGCCGATCTGTCTAAGAAACTTGAAAATGTTTCATCAGGAGAACCAATTCCTAAAAAGACGCCAAAGAAAGGTCTTATCTAACTCCACAAGGATCCCAGAAAGATCTTTGAAGAAGAGAAGAAGAAGATTCGGGATAAGAGCACTTACGTACAGGATGAGTCGCACAGTTCTCGAACAACAACCGACAGTCACAGAAGGGCGAAGGAGCACAGCCTCCCCCATACCAACTCAGGAGGATCATATCCGAGATTATCGATGGACCAGTAGGGCTCGGCACAAGTTACAAAGAAGACTGCCACGCCGGTTTCGACGAGGCTTCAGGAGAAGCCTCGAAAGCCAACTGGACCCGAAAGCCGAACTACACCTCTCCCAACGAAGACGTGCCAGTCTCGTCTCAGCGGAAACATTGTACGAGGATGGATGGACAGGGGTAAACCACCGTGTTTACCAACACTATATGGAGGAACGAATCCTCTACACCGAAGAAGGGCAACAGATGGATCTCATCAGTATTTACACTAACGCTTTGTTTGGATATAGGGGATCGGACGGGCCGGTAAGGTACGCTACCTACGGAAATATGTTTGGATACACAAGTGTAGGGACGGTTCCAAAAAATCATGGTTGGATAAAAAGATATGTGGTGCGTTGACTGGCTCGGGCTAACAGGCGTCCCCTTCCACCCCTTCACCTTTCAATTTCTTTTAATTTTTACCGACCCCCGAAATCGGTCGGCCACCTATCATAACTCCTATAAGCAACACTTTATGTTGCACATATTTAATCAAACACCAACAACATCGAAGAAGAAATTAAGGCAGCGTCTGTCACTTGCTTGGAAGGTAGCAGATCTGAAACTAGGACCGGTAAACTTAGCTTTGATTCTCCGACGACCTCTATAAATGATAGAGGAAAGACAACGGAGCCGTGTAGCGGCGACTTCGGTAGTGACAGTGACGAGGCTAGCGTTGGCAGTGGATGAGAGTGTCGGAGACGATCATGACGATGAGTACAATAAAAGTGAATTTGAACGAGGGGCCACATAGTTCTTTTTCTTTTCTTTTTTTTTTTTTTTCATAGAGGGCCACCAAGTTCTAAAATCTGCTCTCGGGAAGGTTTAATGAGCGAACCGGCCCGACCCTTCCCGTCTTTTACTAATTGATATCCAAACAGAGTGTAACTATACTTCAAAACAATTAAGGAGTAGTATGGGCTCACCTGTGCCGTAGTAGCATAGGTTGCCTGCAATTCTACAGCATGAGTTCGTGTTTGCATCGTGATAGTGACCAGACCACAACGACGGCTAAGCAAAGTGACTAGTTTGGGGGATAAAAAGAGATAAACAAAATGTTAATATTGAAGTGTTATGATAAGAAATATTAATTACAATAAGAGCAGTTATCCCTAAAATTCTTAACATTTAACTAACAACATAAACAGTTAAGGAAGTAACTGAAGATTCTACAAAACCTCAGGAAGATAATTGTAAATTTTTTTAAAATAAAAGGTGTAAATCGGAAATTTCATCAAACCTCAAAATATCTTTTTTTTTGTTTTTTGTTAATTTACCCTACTTTGTTTTTGTGATATAAGAAAACTATATTTCCTTCTAATGATTTTTTTATTACGTGACGTTTACTATCTTTACACACTATAAAATTATTCTCATCTTATATGACAATTTATTTATTTTTTTCTCAAATCTTATGCATATTTTAATTAGTTTAGCAGTACCTTCAGTCGTAGCACATAAGGATTCTTAAGTTTTTGATATGCATTCTGACCAAAACACACTTCATACACATTGATAATTATGTTGGCAACACTTCAAACAACTTCCCCACATGTGCCAAGCATGGTGAAAACATCAATTTTGGAAAAAAGAATTAATGGTTAAAATCAATCATCTACAATTAAACACCAAAAGCTATTAGTTGATAACTTTTTCAAAACACAAGAAACGAGCTGCAAAAATCGACAACAAATTGACACACTGTTTAGTTCCAGTATGAGGGGGCAACAAAAGCCCTCAAGAGGAGCATAAACAAACAGTTACTGCATCAAAAAAAAAACTTGCAATGCCGCTGAGGGTAGCTTGGTAATGGTATTGAGATGGCAAACAGTATCCACCACACCATTAGGGTTTTAACTTCTCAGTGAACCATATAGCCCTGCTGATGACCCTCTGTAAAGGGCGACTTTTGCGTAAAGCCCAGAAACAGAGCCATCTTTAGTTTGTTTTCAGCTACCGAGGATGGTAAGATTGATGATGGTATTGAGATGGTAAACCATATCCATCGTAATAACCAGCGGGGTTTGAATTCTCGGGATATGCCTGAGGTGTTACCGGCAAACCATAATAGCCCGCTGATGACCCTGCGTAAGGTGCAACCATAGGGGCGGATCCTGGTATTCCATAATGACCAGAAGAAGACCCCAAGTATGCAGCAGAACGTCCATTCAAATAACCTGGAGGCTGTTGATGAGACTGCGAGAACTGTTGAATGGATGAACCAACACCAGCCATCAACGGACGTGCTGCTGGCGCGACAGGTCCAGCTTTATGAACTCGCTTCATCCCGCTATGTTGATACTTCAGTGGTTGATGTTTTGACTGCTTGTTCTTAAACGTGGACCCGGTAGCAAGTGCAGGGCGCTTCTTGTCCACCTTCTTCTCCAACTGCTCAATACGCTTCTTAAGGGAATCGAGAGGATATTCAGATTGAAGCTTTTGCTCTTCAATTACTCTAATTACAGCTTTCAAAGCATTTGATTCTTTAGTCTTCGCCTCATTCTGCATGGAACAACAGAAACAGAGGCACTGTCATATTCCACAGATTTGTTTAACAGAGCTTGATTTTAAAGAAATTGAAAAGCTAAAAGCTAGTGAACACATGAGTGTGATTAATCACCTGTAACTGGAGAGAGTAGTTTCCATCATACACTTGCTTAGCAGTTTGCTGAGCTTCCACCACATGAGCTTTTAAGATTGGAACTGGTGGGAATTTTTCGGTCAGACCAAAGTCAAATATAAACTTGACAGCAAGGGTCTTTTTCCCAGTATCTAGCAGTTTCTGGATAACATCTGCAGTGCATAGAGGTTTAACATTCCCGTGATAAAATGCAACTCCATACATACAACAATTGCAAATACAAGAACTTGTGTTGCAGGTTATAGACAAATAAAAGCACAAATATACAAAAATGTCAAAATGGAACTCCCAGTTCGTTCGAAAGCAACAGCATCTTCATCAAGATAAAGAAGTCAACCCTATCCACTACAGGTTTCTAAAGCATGTTTAACATTTAAAACTAAATTTACTTAATGGAAATACTCCCTCAGCCCAAAATAATAAGTCCCTTTTCCGTTTTGCTTTGTGACCCAAATGCATGTCCCTTAGAGCATCTACAACAATGGTAGCTATAAGATAAGACTCCTTAGTTAAATATTGCTAGTAAAAATAGCAAAAATGGAAGAAATCTGATCCAGCAACACTATAAACTAGCTATAATAGCTTTTGCTATTTAGATCCTCAAATTTGGGAGTGAAGAGAGAGAATGTTAAACTCATTAGCCAAATAGTTATAATGGCTAGCATTGTTGTGGTGAGAATATTAAATCCACTAGCCAAAATAGCTTTCTTATTATTCTGGCTACAATTTAACTTAAAATTAGCTAGCATTGTTGTAGATGCTCTTAGCCCTGTTTACACATCTTTTTCCAATTTGTAGCTTGCCATTCTGCAAAGCTCATAAATATTTAGTAATGTAATTCTGCTATGTTTCTCTGGTAGGCTAAGCAGGAATTAACAGTAGGATCTAAGTGGGTGCTTTTTTCCATTTGGGGGCGGTGCTTGTTTAAGGGTGTTGGTCCCAAAATTCTCTTTTAGGATATGGTGTATCTTCTATTGTGTTTTCAATAAAACTATTTAATTTTCCATTTAAGAAACAAAATTCAAACAAACATACCTAATACACCTATGTCAGATGACATCTATGATTATCATATAAAACGGAAAAGCAATTTGTGGAGGGAGTAATAACTATTAGTGTTTTGAGACACAATGTCATAAATCATTGATGACAACAACATCAGTTATTGAGCATCCACACAGGTCACGAACTTACAGCTCAAATCAAATTTTTACACATCTAAACTCCTTGACTGTTACTACTATGTATCAACCAAATGCCACCAATTATGAAGTCCGGTGTTATCCAGACTCTGCTATGTATCTGATATTCAATTGACCAGAAACTTCCTCAGCCACGAAACGAGCACTTAATCAATAATATGCACACTAGTTTGGAACTTACAAATCTCATTAACAAACCATCCCAGTGGAGCCAACTCCCAACCCAAACAAGTTTCTGAAAAAGTGCATGTATCTACATCATACTCAAAACTTTAAATATTACCGCAATTTTCTTTGATTAATCTAGCCTGAGAACTGTGTCATTTAACAACTAAGGCATGATTACTCAGTCAAGCTGTAGTAGCCAAATGGAAATGCTACAGAGAGATTATTGACATAAGCACAAGAATAAGTTAATATTTACATAAAAAACGAGAGGTTATAATGATGTCAAAGTTGGTCATCTAAGAACTGAAGCAACAATGTTCAGATTTTATGCAAAGAGAATTTCAGAAGCAAAAGCTGGGCATTAAATTACCAATGTAAATCACAGAACACTAAAGTGACTACAATAATTCCCTTAGTCCTAAGCTAGTTATCACTTCTCAGACTTCTGTGGAGAGTATTGATGTAACACATACCTAGTATTCATGTTTTTTCAGGATTACTTGGCTAAACCACAGAATTTCAGCACAAAGTTGTTCTAACTAAGAATCGGATTTCATGACAAGATATAAAATGAAAGAACAATATGAATATACAAAAGTGACGAAATGCTTGGAATGAAAGTTATTTAGAAAACTGATGAAATGCTTGTGTTCCAGTAAACTTACCGGGAATCAAATCCCTGAAATCAACAGCTTCGCACAACAACGTGGCATTCCGGCTCCGAGCAGCTAGAATAAAGCAGTCAGTAAGCTCCTTGTCATCAAACTCGGACTTCAATCCAAATGCTGCAACCAGATACACAAAGCACAATGCAGTCTGCGGTTTCTGCTCAATATTAAAAATCTTTTTCCACTCAACAGCAACTTTCTTCGCTCGTTCTCTTACTTCAGATGTAGAACACGCACCAAGTGCCATCAAACCCTCCAAAAGTAAAGGCCCTGATTTCTTCAGACCGTGCGGATCCTCAAATTTACTCCCATTAGAAGCCGGCTGGTCTGCAGTAACCCCATCCAGTGCATCTAAAACCAAATTCCATGGCTCAGGAGCGCACCGGAATGCCGCCAGAAGCTCGAGCTTGAGCGAGTCCTTCGCCTTTTGATGAACACTTACATACTTGGATAACCCCTTCCAATCCATACTCTCACAGAAACCCCTCAGCTCCGGCGAAGCAACCACCGATTCAACCACAGAAGCTGACGTTGAAGGCGCGGCGGAGACGCAATTAACAGAAGGACGAGCCGGAGCAACCGCCGCCGTCGCCGCAGAGGCAGCTCGATCCTCATTCAGCTGCGACGGAGCGGAGTTGTCGGAACACGGCGGAGGCAGTCGCAATTCGTCTGCCAAGGACTCGAGTTCTTTGAATCGCTGAGTGAGTTCGGTCTGGACGGAGGTGAAGTGCGAATCGATGTCGGACCAGGAGAGGGAGAAGGATGAGAGAAGATGCGATTGAGACTGGAGATCATCGAATGCTCTCTTGAGATTCGATTTCTTCGTGTCGATCAATTTGATCGCCTCTGAAATCCCCTCGAGCGTCGTCGCCATTTTCAGAAAGCTTCACCTTCTTCTATAACATCGCAGAGAGTCCGTTCCGTTAATCTTCTGAAGATGATGATTTTGATGCGGAGAAGAAGCAAAGGGGAGAAACATAAAGCCCGTTAGTGAGGCCCATCATTGGCCCATTGATGGTCCAACTCTTTTTTTGTATGTAAGCCCTTGGGTCTGGGACCATTACTTGGGAAAGATCTGAGTCTTAGAATAAACTTTCTCCGTTCAAAAAATAATGAAACGTTTGACTTTTAAATATTTATTTAATTTTAATTTATTTATATTATTTTATAATATAAAAAGTATAAATAAAATGTATTTGTAAAATAAACACATTAAATTTTTATTTATATGCAAAAGATTTAAATTTATATTTTAGAATAATTGAAAAATAAAATCATAAATTAAATATTAAAAAACAAATATTTTATTATTTATTAAATTTGAGAAATTACTATATATCTAGAAATTAGTAGTACTACAAATTGATGAAAAGGCAAAGCAGTGATGATTTTTCACATGTTTCACCAGAGTGCCATCCAGGTTGCCGCCGGCAGCAACAAGTCATAAGAATCACATGTTGTTCATGTGGATACAAGTTGAGAAGCTATTGACTACTCTATCACCTTTTTTTTTTTCTTCCTAACTCGATTACTTTATCCCTACTATAATAATTATATATTTATATGTTTTAGTTATGAATTCAGATGGGGTATATAGACTTTATTTTTTCTTAAAAGGTAAAAATCATAATAAAAAAAACCCTCAACTTCCTGAGTTTTCACGATTCCGTCATCAAACTTTCTAACATACCGATTAAACCATTGAACTTTTGAAATTGTACCAATTTAGTCACTGCGTCTGATTTATGATGATATTTTTAGTATAAAAACAACGCGGATTGAGCATAAAGCTAAATCTAAAATGTCTCTAAGTGTTTAATTAAGAAAACTCACACAAGTTAAGAGAATATCGCATTGTTCCTCTTACTTTAACTGCGCTCTAACTTTCTCATATGTATTTTTTTAACGTTTTTTAAATTGGACACTTAGACACATTTTATGTTTAACTTCTTGCTCAATACACGTCGTTCTTCCATGTAAAAAAATCATCATATAACAGACGTGATGGTTAAAATTGTACAATTTCAAAAGTATAATGGTTTAATCAATATGTTAGGAAATTTGATGGCCAGATCGTGACAACTTAGAAAGTTGAGGGGGGTTTTCATACTGTTTGCCTTCTAAAGAAATGGTAGATTTATTAAAAGTAAGGAAGGAGAAATGATATACGGTATGTTTGGCAACAACTTTCTAAAGTAATTTCTGAATTTTAAAAAAAACTATCAATGAGTATCTTTTAATGTTTATTTGTAACTGTTTGATATTAACCATTAAAAAATTATCCAGAATATTATAACTATTTGAAACAATTATTGTCAAATGAAGTTATAATATTAGATACCATTTTAAAGCAAAATATAATTCACAAATACCACAATATGTTAATGAAAAAACCCATGAAACCACAGTTACCCATTTACCCTTACAACATTTATGTTAGTGAATTACTCCATCCATCCCAAACTTTTGAAATATATGTTTCAATATTTAGTTTGGGCAAAGGGTAATTTTACCATTGAATTTAACAAAATTTCTAAATTTGTCACTGAAGTTTATTTTGAAACGAGAAACCAACATTTTATTGAAGGTCTAAATTTGTCACTCAACATTAAGTTGTCTCATTTAGCGCTCATGTGGCATGCTATTAGGCAATTATGTGGACATTCAGTATACATATCTTTAATTTCATCATAACATCTATTCAAATTTAAGGATTGAATTGTTAGGTATACGAATTTTATGTGAAATTAGAACATTAACCATACAAAAAATGTACAGTCAATATCTACATAACCACCATGTGGCACGGCACATGAGCGCTAACTGAGAGAACTTAACGTCCAATGATAAATTTACGTTTTTAATAAAATATTAGTGATATCTTCGCTTCAAAATAAATTTTAGGGACAAATTTAGAGATTTCATAAATTTGGGTGGCTAAATTTTTTATTATTATTTAATTTATGATTTTCTTTCTGAAACATTTTTATCATAAATTCGAGCTTTTTACACAAATTGTGTGTATAGTTTGACATATTTTTTGAAAAAAACTCCACTAAATAATTACATAAATAACTTGAAGTCAAATGAAAATATATATAATAAAAAAATCAAACATTTCAAAAGATTTGGAATGAAGGAAGTATTATCTTTATTTTTAATTAAAATTGTTAAAATGATTTTCAATCATTTTTTTTTTGTGGTGAGCATTCAAATGGTATATTAAGTAAAACTTCACATCTGCTTTGTTTTGAAGAATTTTTTATTATCAAATAGTCCTCTGAACTAGGTTAATGCCCGTACTTTATTCCGTAAACTATAAAATGTGCCAACTCAGTCCCTAAATTATGTAAATTTAAGTATTTTAGTCATTTAACTCAGTAACTTACTCAATGAGACTCTAAAATTGTTAGTTTTTTTTACAGATGAGTGACATATTTATAAGAATTTAAAGCATTAGGTTGCAAATGCTTAAGTTCAAAACTTCTAGGGGATGGTGACCAGCTATGCTCCTCTATTCAATCCGACCCATCCAGGAAACCCAGTGAGACGATATTTTTGTTAGATCTGATAGTTTTAGTGACTTTGGACATAGATTAGAAAGAAATAGGATCATGATAGACATTTTCTCTAAAGTCAACTAACATTCATACGGTCAAAGAGGTGAAGTGCTTGACAGTGCATAGTTAAGAGACTGGATTGACACATTTTATAATTCAAGAATTAAAATGATTGAGTCAATATAATCTAGGTGGCTATCTGATAATAAAGCCTTTGAAAAATACCACAAGTTTTGGCCGAAAAACCGGAAGAAACACCAATGTGCAAAGGAAGCTAAGTAATGCTAGCTAATTTTGAGTTAAATTGTAGCCAAAACGACAAAAAAACTATTTTAACTAGTGA
Organism: Daphne laureola; assembly: GCA_038382905.1. Classification (NCBI taxonomy): domain Eukaryota; kingdom Viridiplantae; phylum Streptophyta; class Magnoliopsida; order Malvales; family Thymelaeaceae; genus Daphne; species Daphne laureola. The sequence continues at coordinate 13,612 of JBBYHH010644294.1, forward strand.
CTTTAATATCCTCACCACATCAATACTAGCCATTAGCTATTTTGGCTAGTGAATTTAATATTTTATCTTTTCGCTCCTAAATTTGAAAAGTATAATAGCAAAAACTATTATGACTAGTGTAATAGCTAACATTGCTGGATGAGTTTTTTTTTTTCATTTTTTATATTTTTACTAGTTATATTTAATTTAGGAGTCTTATAGTTAGTATTGTTGTAGACGCTCTAATAATACCACAAGTTTTGTTCAAGAATAAAGTTGAGATGATTATGATAGTTTCCATGAAATTGTAGCACTCAAAATTAGGGTGGAAACTGGTGGAGTTGTGGTGCTTATGAGTATTCCCATAAAGGCAGAAGATTCGATTTTTTCACTGATGTATATCTGGTGGTTCAATTTTACCACTTAATAATTTTTTAGCATTTTCTTGCTATTAACGCTACCAAATAGGTTCGATTTTGTCACCGACGTTAAATATTTTATACAAATTATAAAATTTATCCAAAATATTATAATTTTACAAATTCACCTAATTTCCTCATTCGCTCTATTTCTGCAAGCTACATCTGCTATTATCTATGAATTCAAGAAGACTTTCTCTGCTTCCGCCATCATAAACCAGAAGATAGTTCAAATTACTGGAATTCTTCGGCTTTCTCCTTTGCTCGACCCCCAGCTGCGTATGCTCCCTCTATTTTCAAAAGATTGTATCATTTGTTCAGACAGTTTTACAGTATTTAATTTATGATTTATTTTCTCTTATTTTTAGACATTGAAAACTAGAAAATTCATATGTGAATTATAATATGATATCTAAGTTTTCTAAATATATTTTTTCTTAATTTCCTTATACTGATTATCTTTACTAAAAATTGAGACAAACAATAAATTTTGAAACAACATAGTCAAATGATATATTTTTTAGCGGACGGAGAAAATATTAGATTGATCCAAGCTTTTGTTGAAATGTGAAGGGGTAGTGGAGATAAATCTGTATAGAGAGATGGTCAATTTGTAAATTTTGAAAAAGTTAAGAGTTAATTTGTTAATTTTTTAAAATTTGGGGTTAAATTGATTATTAGAACATTGTGATTTAACAGAATATTAGCGAACATGACAGAATATTCCATCTACTAACAGAGTGAGTGGTGAAATCACCTGCCAAACAAACTTTAGTGGCAAACGTCCTCCCGCTTAAAAATATTAGTGGCAAAAAAGTGCTAAAAAATTATTGAGTGGCCAAATCGAGCCACCAGGTATACATGAGTGAAAAAATCAAACCTTCTGCCTTAAGTAATCTAGAAAAGTTTTTTATATGTGCTGATAATTGATGTAGGATTATATTTAAGATAAACCAGTTGTATTGGATAGTTAACTTTATGTTTGGTGATAAATAAATGTATTGAAAATATCCATGGTTAAACTGCAAATCGCGCATAACCGTGGTTATGCGGTTATGGTTGGCAAGTGAGAACCGCTTCAGAAAATCCGCAAAACCATGGATGTAAACAAAAATGTGGTTGGTGGTCATGGTTACCTATAGCAGATACAGTTTCTTCTGAATATGTAAATATACCAAGCTATGCGAGTTCTCGACGAGTTATGGTTGCTTTTGGATGTTCCAAAGCTGGGTCGGGCACATAGGCAATACTTGGGGGTAAACAACTAAATGTTGTTTACTTGGCTAAGGAAATGTTAAGAAATCTTATATGGCATGCCAAGTTTAGTATGTTTAAAGAAGAAAAATTAATATTTTCCTTATGCCAATTATGCATACATTGCACTGCTGAGTTGATTACTAGAGAGGATGAATGTTTTAAATTATTACAAGTATTGTACCCACTTACAACCGACGCTTGAATATGATTTTTGAGCGAGTGATCCTGGAACGTGTCTCATTAAGATTAAATGAGATAATTAGATGGTCTAATGACTGAGATTAGGGAACGTCCCTGACAAGTTTAGGGGGTTTTATGCAGGTTTCCCAAAACCGAGACGAAGGGGTAAAATGTTGAAGCTTTCATAACATTTACGGTATATATGTAAATGTAGAACAAGTCTGAACCATACCTTTGCAATTAGCCACCAAACATTTAATACTAAGACCTTATTTCACACATATCCTTATACTATACATGAAATAACTCTCAAGCCCTCAACTTATGAACTAAATAGTTAAACCCTATGATTGAGCCTCTTATATAGTTCAAATTTGCACCCTGAACAAATGTTTAATAACCTTAACTAGGGGTTGCTTATCCTATTTCTCGTACCAAAAAAATTCCCAGTTTATTGTATAGGTCACTTCGACTAGATTCGCTTAACTTGGCAAAAAAAGGGAAAGAACTATAACAACTAATTAACTTTATAATCTAAATGCCTCTTGTCATAAAAATGACTTAATTTTCAGATAGTTTAATGTGGAATAATCTATATCACTGAGAAATGAGACAATGATTAATGATAGAGTAAAGGCCATGCATTCTAGATGCAAGCATACCATACAGTGAAGGCCAATTAATATATACAATTCTTAGACATACCAAACATGTTTATGAAACAACATGCTTCCATGCACCACTTAGCGTTTTTCAAAAACAATAATACCCGTATTAACAACCACAATAAGCTTCTCAATAGTAAATAGAGGAGGTAGTAAACGACACATAAACATTAAAATCAATTTCATTGAATTTAATTGTCATGTGTCAGAAGTTATATTTACCAATTACCTCCTCCATTAGATAGAGAGAAGCTGTCATGCAAACTAACTTTTCGCTCATCCCTTTGACATGAAAATCATGTTTTCATTCAGTGCCTAAAAGCATATATACCTGTCCTATCCTTAGACTTCCACAAAATGCCCCTGATCCATGATCACCTACAGAGTTGAGAGCAATGTGCATTACTGAAATTGAAGGCTGAGAGTTGCATGCTACAGAATGAAAAGAGTTAGAAATGAAACCTGCACAGTGAAGTGCATGGAGCTCTCGTAGCTGGGGCACACATCAACCTTCACCATTGTCGGATTGTAAAAAGCACAGAAGCCATTGGAGGATCCGAGTTCAGATTCCACAGTTAACATCTTGGTATAACCTAGGTTAGACATTAATTTGGACAGATTGTCACTGGCGACGTTAGTTCCAGTAAGGAATCCCACCAATGGGTTTTCCTTTTTCAGTAAACCGTGAATGGAAATCATATTTTGTGCGGTCACCCCTCCACTATTATTTAAAACAAGAGCTTTGAGCTCTTGACCATATTTGAGTGACTCCCAAAATCCAGGTCACCAGAGATCAGTTGTCGGCACGGGAACGACGTTCCAAGGTTCTCCATTCTTGTCAAATTGGACCAATGCATGAGAATGAACATGCGGCATCCAGATTAGATCGTACCTTGAGTTTTGGCTGTCTATTGTTGATCTACTGAGGAAGATTCGTGTCAGCAATGAGTCATTCACAATGACGAACTTCCTGCAGTACTCGTCATTTGACATAAACCATGAAGCATCGAATGTTGGCACCCTAACCAGGTGCGATGGCTGATGCACCTCGGAGGCCGAATTCCACACGACGGTTGCCTTCTTCGACCACTAGTGCAAGAGAAGGCTCCGAGCGGCCAGAACTAGTTCACTCCGCATCGCCGTATTTTTTAAGACCATACACAAAGTCGAGGAATAAATGAGAAGACCTGAACTCAAACTCACAAAGGTGATGCCACACCCGACCAAATTCGCGCTTCGATGTTGACCACCGAAGCTCGTTGAAGCATGGCACGATGTAGCGGAGGAGTTCTGGAAGTGGGACATAATCATCTTCAATGCAAAGATAGAGATGTTTGCCACCTTGTTTATAAATGCTTAGAATGGATGATGCGATCTCCTCTATTTTTCTCTGAACCTCTGCCTTTCGTATCTTCATCACCACCAATGGAGTTGGCTTTTGGATGAGCTGGGGGAAGAAGAAGAAGAAGTAATGATGGGGGGATAAAGGACTTTACAAAGTTGGGCTTCTAAATGAAAAACGATTCACTGATCTGAACCGAAATCCAAAAAGTAACAATAGTAGCAACTCTAACTAACAGTGGTTAACCAAAAAGTAGTATAGAGTAATCTATCTAACTGGGGATATATAAGCTGTGGTACTCAAGTATCACCAGTATCAATGTGAAGTAGTAAGTCAGTATCAAAGATTTTTGTTACACCCACCCCGGAAGTACTATTAGTTTCCCGTAAAAAGTTACCGAAAATTAATTATGTGAATTTCTCGAAACTTGGGAATTTATGGAAATGAGATGATGTGAGTGAATTAAATATTCCAAGGAGCTATTTGGAGGCAATTATATGAAATTCAAGCGATTCACAACATTTTAGGAGTTTCGGGCTATTTTGCCAAAAATTGGATTCGGAGGGCAAAATGGTCAACTTCGGAAAAAAGTTGGAAAAAAATGAAATTGGTACTTGGGCCTATAAGTCGGCAGCAATTTGCAGCCCAAATGGGCTAATTTTTGGCTTGGGCTTAAGTGAAGATAATAATTGTTAAAGAAAGAAAATGGAAATTTGGAAGGAAAAAGAAGTACTCATTCTTGCTTGTGAATTTGGTTAATGTGTTGGCATTGATCCTAAGGTGGAAATCTACATGAGAATCCAATCTAAGGGTTGTTATCAAGGATGAGAAGATAATGTTGAAACATTATCTTAAGGAAAAAGAAAAGAATTGAATTAGAAAAAGAAATGAAATTAGTATAAGAAAGAAAGAAAGGAAAGAAAGAAAACATTACCTCTTTCTTCCCTTGGCAGCCGGCTCCTTCTTGTGCAGCAAAACAGGAAACCTCCTTCATCAAACTCCTTCATTTGGCTCTTAGGAACAATTCTTGTGAAGGATCCAAGAGGTAAACATGCTTATATTTCAAGTTATTCAAGTTCTAACAAGAAGAACTTTGTTTTTAATCCCTCCTTTGTTTCTTGGATAGAAACCGATTTTTAGGAGGGCTTCTTGGACAATTTTTGTCAACTCTTTTCATCATCTTACAAAGGTAAGGTTATGTTCAAGTTGTGGAATGTTTATTTTGATTTTGGTTGAAGGAAAAACCATGATCTTGAGCTTGATTGTGAAATGAGTTGAAAGAATGGATGTGTGTGAATTTTTGAAGCATGTTAAGCATGATTAATTCTTGGTTTATCATGGAAAGCA
>JBBYHH010644405.1:0-10402 GCA_038382905.1 Daphne laureola
CTTCATCAATCTTCACCAAACCTTCAAGATTTAAGAAGGTAAGCTCATATTCATGAGTGTTTCAAGGATTAACCAAGCTTAGAAGGTTAAAAAAACTCTCATCTCCTCATTTTTTTATTCTAGGCCAAAATTCAAGCTTCATCTTGGAATTTTTTTTTCAAGAAGTTCTTTAAAATAATCTTAAGGTGAGCTTATTTCAAGGTTGTTTCAAGGAGAAACTAAGTATGAAAGTGTTTAAGTTCATCTCTTCTCTTTCTCTTTCTAGGCCGAATTTGTTGGAAGATTTTTGGAAAAATCTCTACAGCACTTCTTGGAAATTTGCTTAAGGTAAGAATGTTTATGAAGTTTTTAGGGAGTACTATAAAGATTTACTACATGATTCCATGAAGTTTGGTTGATTTTTGAAGTTGATGTTCTTGGTGTTCTTTGACAAAGTATGTTGGATGCTTGAAGTAAGTGTTGATTTGTGTTCTTGGGTGAATTTTGAGCATGTTTAATACTTGGAACTAAGCTTGAATCATCTTGGACGCATGTGCTATGGTTTGGCCAAATTTCACATGGGATGAACAAAGTGTATGTTCTTTGTCAAAATCTTGAACTATGTTGGTTTAGTGATGATTTTAAACTTAGAAATTGTTGTGAAAAGTTAGAAGAAGAACTCCTTGGTATGTTCATGCTCATGGCCGAAAGTTTGGATAAGAAAATGGTTTGGTGTTCTTTATTGAAAGCATGATGTTGTGTTGGATTATGGATGTTAATAACACCTAAAAATGTTGGTTGAAATTTGGAGAAAAACATCTGTGGTAAAATTCTAGAAGTTGGCCGAATTGTGAAGATAATAAGAAAGTTGATGTTGTTGGTGTTAATTGATGAATTTGGGTAAAAATGAGATAATTTGGTAATTTGGGAAGATTTATCATTTTTTAAAAGTTTGGACCAAAATGTAAATTTTGGTAAAGTTTGGTGTTAATTCGTAATTAGTGATAAATTAAGTGAAGTTAAGCTCATTTGAAGTTAAGTGTGAAATTGGTAGCATTTAAGTGATTTTGACCACTTTATGCAAATTTGGGCAAAGTTGCACATTTTGACAAAGTTTAAGGAGTTTGTTCGTAATTAGTCAGAATCAATGTTTATGTGACTCTGGAATGGTAGTTTGGAAATACTACAAGTTGTTTGACCACTTTTAGCATGATTTGACCAATCTCGTCAACAGTTTGACTTTGGTGATAGATAAGGTCGAATTGTTAAGTTCAAAACCTTTTAAGTCTGTATTTGTTTAGAGTAAAGATCTGGTTGTTGGGAACCTCATTTCCTCGGGTCATCGCGGGATATTCTGTCATCTATTAGGTAAGGGGCTTAACTTTCTTAATATGCGTTATGGATTACCTTCATCTATTCCTCCCTATTGAATGTCGGTAGTGGAAATGACTGAGTTGAAGAAATAGCTGGATGAGCTCTTAAAAAAGGGATACATTCGACCGAGTACATCACCGTGGGGTACCCCGGTTCTGTTCGTTAAGAAGAAGGATGAGACCTTTCGGTTGTCCATTGACTACAGACGGTTGAATGCAATCACATTCAAGAATAAGTATCCACTACCCAGGATTGATGATTTATTTGATCAACTCAGAGGAGCGAATGTGTTTTCAAAGATCAACCTGCAGTCTGGGTACTTTCAGCTACGCGCGAAGGAGGAGGACATCCCTAAGGCCGCATTTTGCACTCGGTATGGGTACTATGAGTATACAGTCATGCCCTTTGGATTAATGAACGTACCAGCTACATTTATGGATATGATGAACCGAGTGTTCCGGCCACATTTGGACTCATTTGTTGTGGTCTTCATCGATGACATCCTGATATATTCTCTCGATGAAGACTCACACTCGGAGCATCTGAGAATCATTTTGGAGACACTCTGGGAACACCGGCTTTATGCCAAGTTCTCAAAGTGTGATTTCTTGATGCGGGAAATATCTTTTCTGGGCCACATCATTGGTGAGAAAGGCTTTTCAGCCAACCGAGAGAAGGCTAGGGCAGTACAAGAGTGGAGACAGCTCAGGACCGTCAGAGATATATGGAGCTTCCTGGGATTGGCGAGATATTACCATAGGTTTGTACCCAGATTCTCCATTCTGGCATCACCGCTCACACAACTGACTAAGAAAGGTCAAACTTTTATCTGGTCAGAGGCTTGTGAGCGCAGTTTTCAAAAGATGAAGCGGTTATTGACTAAGGTGCCAATTCTGATCCTACGAGACCTGACGCAGCTGTATGTTATATACACTGGTGCATCGAGAATAGGTCTTGGTTGTGTGCTTATGCAGTATCACCATGTTATTGCTTATGGGTCGAGACAAATGTGATCAGATGAGAACAACTACCCGACACATGATCTCGAGTTGGCTGTAGTTTTATATGCTTTGAAATAATGGAGACATTACTTACTTGGTAACAAGTTCCAGATCTTCATCGACCATAAGAGCATAAAGTATCTATTTACATAAAAGGAACTAAATATGAGGCAGCGATGGTGGCTCGAATATGTGAAGGACTATGATTGCACTATCGAGTACACCGCCGGTAAAGAGAATACAGTGGCAGATGCTTTGAGCATGATGTACACTGGGATAGTTAAGGGTGGAGATTCTGAGAACAGGATCGAGAAGTCAGATTTTACAGCTTTGTGGCAGAGATGATATCAGTGGGAGCAGACACAGATCTGCACATTGACTATCCATTTCGAGTGGTTAAATAGAGTCTGAGAGACGCATAACAAGGATTCAGGCTTGAAGAAGCTATCGGGAGAAGATAATAGAGCTTTGCGTCCGTCTTTTGAGTACATGCAGGGACTGCTGTACTTCAAGGGATAATTATATGTACCGGATGACTCATTGATCTGGGATGAGATTCTAGAGGAGGCGCACTCCAGCAGATTGAGCATCCACCCAGGGAGTGAAAAGATGTACCATGACCTTCATTCTCACTTCTGGTGGCCAGGGATACGGAGGTATATTTGCACTTATGTGGTGAAATGTGCTACTTGTCAGCGGGTAAAGGTAGAATATCAGAAACCAGTTGGTACCCTACAGACATTGCCCATTCCTGTTAAGACGTGAGGCAACATTACTATGGATTTTATGATTGGTGTACCTCTGACTAGAGCATGTGACAACGGTATTTGGGTGATAGTCGACCACCTGAAAATGTGCACACACTTCCTATAAATGCGAGTGACAGACTCATTAGAAAAGCTTACCCAACTATATATCTGGGAGATCGTGTGACTATATGGAGTTCCAGACTCTATTGTATTTGACAGAGATCCACGGTTCACCATGAGATTTTGGGGTGACTTTCACAAGGCATTGGGCACGCTACTTTACCTGAGCATAGCCTCTCATCCTCACACCGATGGATAGTCAGAAATGGTTATTCAGATTATTGAGGATATGCTGACGAGCTGTGCACTGGACTTCGGGTGAAAATGGGACCAACACTTTCCGCTAGTGAAGTTCTCTTATAATAATAGCTACCAGACCACTATCGACATGTCACCGTATGAGGCCCTATATGGGCGGAGGTATATGATGCCTCATTGTTGGTCCGAGGCATCAGATAGGATCGAGTTAGGTCTTGAGGTCATTGAAGAGACTACGGAGATGATTAGGAAGATACAGGCGTGGTTAAATATCCTAAATGACTGGACCACCTCATATATGAACAAGAGATGCCGAGATCTAGAGTTTGAGGTGGGAGACAAGGTTTGACTGAAAGTTACACCGATTAAAGGGACCATTCATTTTGGAAAACAGGGCAAGCTAGCCCCAAGATACATCGGCCCCTATGAGATTTTGAAGCGTATAGGCAAGGTTGCTTATAGGCTAGCCTTGCCACTGAGCATGTCAGTCGTGTATAATGTCTTCCATCTGAGTATGCTCAAGAAATGCATTCTTGACCCTATTCAAATAATTCCCGTGGAAGAGGTTCTGTTGGAGCCAAACTTCTCTTACCAGGAGCTTCGGATCACATCTTTGGCCAGGGATACTCGGAAACTCCATAGCAAGTTAATCCCGATGATCAAAGTTCAGTGGTCACACCATTCATATCAGGAGGTGACCTGGGAGACCGAGAAGGAGCTGATTGAGCATTACCCCAATGAGTATTAGTGCCTTAGGACACTCTTGGAGGACCAAGAGTCATAAAAGGGGGAGAATGTTACAGTCACCTCGGGTGTATGGTTATTTTCAAATATATTTTGCCCGGAGGTCAGATTTGTAATATTACCAAGACCCTGCTTCACATGTAATGGACATATTTTATGATGATTTTATTGTCCTGAGAATTTATTTAAGGTTCATTCCATGGGATTTCATACTTTTATTATGGTACGTGAGTCCCGGGCCATTTTACCAAAATTCGATTCTAGGGGTAAAATGGTCATTTTGGAAAATTAAAACAAAATGTACACTAATTGTGCTTAATTAAAATTGGCCATTTTGGAGGGAAAAAGATGAGATATTTGTGTAGTAGTTGACCTAGTTATTATTATAATAGTTAGGTGTGTAACACTAGTGATAGCCTGTGTTTCAGCTATCCAGATGTTCAGATTTAGTACTTCTGATACTCCTCCAGTGGTGAGCTTGAAACCTACAAAAGATTTGAGGTTGTGACCCCAGAAGCACACTCTGACGTTCAAGTCAATTTCAGGTCCAAGACTCAATAGTGTTTTTAGGAGAGAATATCATACCTTCAGCCCTCTTGGGCTTCTTCTTTATATAAGGTTTCGACCTGACGGTTGCTTCCCCCATTATCTGGAGTGGTGGGTGGTTATCCGACATTCATCTGATAAATAGGAAATTTTAGAGTGCTTGGGAAGTGGGTGATGATTTGTTGGAGATGTGGAAGTCATGGGCACCATCTGCTAGCGACCACGTTGCCTTCCCCGAACATGGGAACGTTGCTTTCGCCGGATGCGGAGACTGTGTGTTTGCGCAGCCTCTAGGCTTTGCTAGGTATTAGCTTGCATGGGATGCCTGTTGTACGAGGCTAGGCTAAGCACATCCCCCTCAGGCATGCTGCAAGAGGCCTATCTAAGGGCATGCTTAGATAGTGTACTAAGGAGCCCCTCCTCATATGCGGAGTATGGGTAGGGTCTTGTACTCCCCTCTACAGCGGCTTATCGCCCGCGCCGCATGGCATGGAATCCGTCATTGTGAATGGTTGGGAATATTTTCATGCGTTAATCCCTAGAGATTGCAACACGTGTACGACCATAACTTGGCATCAGTTGGGTTACGCGGCTTTTTAAAAATTTGAACTTTTCCTTTAAATAGTGCTTCATTCCGAAAAAGGCACCATTCTTACTGTGACCTGAACTTCGTCTCTTATTGCCCGTTTATTTCTTTTCCAACCAACTTACTCTGTCATGTCTTGCACTCCGGCAATTATTTGATGTTCATGCATTCTCACATTGTTGTTGTGATCGTATTTGTCACTAGGTGAGCCAGTGGTGGTGATTTGGGTATGCACCCCAGGTGTTCGACAGAAAACCATCATTAGTCGTTCAGCATTTTCTGATGCGTTAGTTGTTTTTTCTTATTGTTTGTACTCAGATAATGGCTCCCAAAGAAGCTGTTTATCTTGTGATTTCCGTTATGGAACAAACCAGTCTTTCCGGAAAGAAGCTTGGTGCTGAACTGAGCAAGTATTCAGGGCCCGGGGAACTTGTGGATGCTCGGTTAACTAGAAGCAGTATTCTCCAGTCGGTTAATCTTCTAGTGGCAGAGGGGAATAAGGAGAGGGAGATTATTCCCCTCTTCACGACGCAGCTATCGGTGGGCTTGAGGTTGCCCATTCCTCAGATAATGCAGGATCTGTATACCTGGTGCTGGGTGCCACCATCACAACTAGGGCCCAATGTATTTGGCCATATCACTGCGTTTTCAATGGCCTGTAAGATGCCCGACATCGAGGCCTTCATGGATGTTTTCCTCCATTTTTATCACCTAGATCTGCGCACTGGTGGTCATTGCTACCATGTTACTCCCATTAATGTGGAGAAAAATAGCTTCATCAGTTTCTTGGTTACCGTACATTCCTTCTATGACTGCCATAAGCACTTCTTTTTTGTTGCGTGCTAGGCTGAATGGAAGTTTTCAGTTACTATGAATCCTGCGCTCGCGCAAGCAGACGCCGCGAGGCCATCTTTACGCTTTGAGGGTAAGAGATGGCAGGCCTACATTACCCTTCTTTCCTGGCTTGATGATGTTTTTACAAGAAAGGCTTGTGACGGGTTGTTCCCGTTTGAATTAAAGTGGTTTGATGAGGTGGTTCTGCGGTGGGTTCGGATGAGCACCGCCCACCTTTTTTATCCATGCGTCCCCTCTCCTCACGAACGCTGGAGTCCCACGTAATGTGGGACCGTTGTTGACACCCTCTTTACTGCACTTCAGGGTCCCAGAGGTATTTGGTTCGCAGCCTCTTTACTTAATTTTTGTAGTTTCCGCTCTATTGTAACATTGATGCTTCATAGATGACCCACTGCGCGCTAATGTGGATCTGGACAGGCCTAGACTTGCTACGCGTACTTCTCTGAAAGTGCACTTGGTTTACGTGTATAGTGAGGGTCCAGCTGGAGCGACTAAGTCACTGGGAGAGAACAAGGTCCCACAGAAGTGCGGAGCAAGTGGTTCGGGCGGCCCTATTATGGGTGAGGCCAAAAAGCAAAAATTTGGGGCCTCTAATTCTCCTTCTGCATAGTCGAGTCGGCAAGTTTTCCCAGGGAGGGTCATTTAACCATCCGTACTGATCGAGAGATTAACGCCTCCGCCGGTCATCGAGCCCCAATGCCTGCAGAGGCTTCTCATCCTGCGGAGATGGCACACTCTATTATTGTCCTCACCGTTGAGGGTGGTGTAGCTACCCCTGTTGTGGCCAGTGGCAGTGACTCAGTGGCCGTGCCTTCCAAGGCTGGGCCTGGCCTAGAGCCTACCTTGTCCTCAATATCTGTTCTAATGCCTCAGGCCAGGACTAAGGTATCTGCGGGGGCGCTACTCTTATCCCCCACATTGAAAAAGGTTGGTGCTACACATACGAAGAGCCCAGTTTTACACGCTGGCTCTATTGTAGGTCTAGCAGGGGGTGTTCCGGCGAGCCCAGTTCCTCATACTGGTGCTACGGTAGGTCCGCCAGGGGGTGTTCCGGTGGTTTCCATGACTGAGGTGGTGCCGGTGGTTGAAACACCTACCTCTGATGGGAATGGCTGCAAGGATACAACTATCGATGGACGCGATGCCATCATTGCTAGAGAGACCGCGATTGACCAGGTGAATCCCGATTAGTCTGCGCATGTGGCGCGAGAGGGTGGAGATGCGGATTCATTATAGGTGAAGCCTATTTCGGGGTCAGCATCTTTGGTCGGCCCTAGTTCGTTTAGGCGATCTCTTGAGATTGGTAAGTGTTGCTATAATTGTTGTTGTTGTGCGGGTGTGGGATTGATTATGTTGGGTAATGCTGGTTCACTCTTTTCGCAGGTGATGATGGTTGGTTTGCTGGTCGTCGCCATATCTTAGAGTTGGTGCACCCCTGCTCAGAGCTGGTGGAGATTGGCGTTTTGTCTCACTACTTGGAGAGGAAATGCCTAAAGTCTCACGAGCCCAGCCTATTTGCGGACCCTACTACCTTTCTGAACACGTGAGAGGTTATGAGGTTTGATACCTTTTTGAATGAGGGCCACGATATTACGGAGATGTGACACCTTATCCTCCTCCTGTCAAATGACTCTTCACTCCTGGAAGGCGGGCAGAAGAGTTTGGTAAGTTGTCTAGACGGCCTTCACACTCCTTATAACCGTCAATTGGTCCAGTAGTCTTTAGAGTCTCCAGGGTAGGGCTTCAATGAAGCCGTGGCCCTGTAGCTAAGAGTAAGTGCTACTTACAAATAAAATTATTGGTTAAACGTTTTGTTGACTACATCTATATGTAGTCTGCGGTGAAGAGTTATGCAGCGGTGGAGGAATTCAATGAGTTCTTGAAATTTACCAACTCACGTGATGCCGCCCAAGTGCAAGCTCTGCAAAGTACAGATGTCGAGCGCACCCAGCTGTAGATAGAGAACTAGCGGTTGGTGCATCGTGTAGAACAGCTTTAAAAATGGTGCGCCATAAAAAGAGAAGGGTTGCTGCTTGCGGAGCGGAAGATGAATGACCTATTGAACAAATTTAAGGACCGTTTCTTTCAGCAGGCTGGCGTAATCAGGCAGCAGGACATAGAGAATGGTCTTCTTATTGAGTCCTTGTCTAGGGTGTGGGTGGCAGCGGAGGTGACCCGAGCAGAGGCAGTTATGGCTGTGAAGCAAACCGAGGCACATGTCTTCACCGCATAGAAGGCTGCTGACTATGCGACTAAAGCGCTATTGGATGCATCTGCTGGCACTGTTGTGGCTATCATAGCCTTCGCAGATGTGGAAGGATTGTTAGGGTTCCCCACTTCTCTTAGGAAGGATCCTTCGTCCTTTACCACCGTTAAGATTCACTCTCCTGACAGGATTTCCCAGATCAATGAAAGGGTGTTGAAGATGCACTGCCAGGCTTGTGCTGGGGCTCAAGGTTTTGAGGAGGGGTGGCTTCGCTACCGGTGGCAGGTGGAGAAGCTGCTTCCTCAACAAAACTTCGACGCCTTGAATGCTTTTGCGTGTGAGGACCCTGATGTGGATACCCTTTTGGAGTGGGGTGAAGCTAAAGGGAAATTGGACTCCGCACCCCAGTCGCTCGAGGGGGATATAGTCTCTGCCATTATGGATGACCCTCCCCCGGCTGATGTATAATAACTTTATGATTAATAGATTTGCTATTATGTACTGTGTTATTTTTTTGTTGTCTTCCTAAGTCTATCTCGTCACGTCGTGAGCGTTCACTTTGGCTGTTACGAGTGGGGATCGCATTTATATGGTATCGTGGTGCTAGTGCCTGAGAAGGCCATGGACTTTGTTAAGTCACTGTCCGTTCTGATCGGTCGGGTGCAGAAGGTGCATGTGCATGTGCAGTGTGTTGGTTTGGCGGGGCCACTCTGGATGATCAGGCGCATAGGGCTTTTAGTTTTTCTCTTATATGTGTGGGTACCCTCATGGTTGTCAAATATGCAGATAGAAAGTGAGTGTGCCATGTTGCGATTATATTGACATAATATTTACACATAGTAAGGGCGCAAGTCATCTGCATGATAATTTCTGGGGAGTGGTTTCCCATTGTAGCCCTTAAGCTCGTATATGCCGGTACACACTTATCGGTGTATGATGAACGGGCTATCCCAGTTTTCTTGGAGCACGCCCTGTCGGGGGTATGTGCCAATGAGTTATGATCGCAACAGCGTGAGGACCCCCTCTTTCAGCTATTTGGGTCTGACCTTGACATCGCGTGTGAGGTTGAGTCATTGTTTGAGGGTGGTCATGAAGAGTTTTACACTTTCTCGGAGCTCTTCAAGAAGATCCAACCTTACGTGAATGCCATCGGCTTTGTCCTCTGAACTAAAGTTGATCCTGCGGATGATGGGTAAGTCTTCTTTGATTGGTAGCAAGGCCTCCGTTCCACAGACAAGTGAAAATGGCATTTCTCCGATAGGGGTGCGTGGGGTGGTGCGAGAATCCCACAATACACTAGTTAGTTCATGGACCCATCAACCTTTTGCCCCTTCCAATTGCTTTTTGAGTCCTTCCTTGAGAGTGCGATTTATGAATTCTACCTGGCCATTCAACTGGGGATGGACAATGGGCATACAACATTTGTTACAGCCACCAAGGTCCGACAAGGTTTCTCCGGTAAAGAATGACTGACGGGCAAGGTGTTCAGGAGTTCAGCTTGGAATCTGGTACGTGTTCGCCATTAATTCTGAGTTTGAACTGTATGTAAGTTCTGATGTCTATTTGATTGATGTATGTTGATGTTTGTTAATGTCTGTTATGGGTTTATGAGTGTTTTGGTTAAGTGTTGGGGAAGGAAACGAGGTTAAACGGGATTACATATGATCAGGGGAAGCCTCAGGCGATGAACACAAAACGCAGGTGATCGCCTGAGGGTGGCATCGGGTTTCCAGGAAATGGTCAGAGGACCCGGCGACCGGCCAAGCGAGTGGATCTTGTGCAGGCGATCGCCTGGCCCTAAAAGAAGTTTTTGACAGAGGCGCAGACGACCATCCAGGCGAGCGCAGCTCGTGACAGGCGATCGCTTGAGCTAAAAAATGAAAAGGGACTGACGATCACGCGACCGACCAGGCAAAGGAGACCTGGTGCGGGTGATCGCCTGACCTGTTTGAACATTTGGCCAGGGGCCAGGTGACTGGCCAGGCGAAGGAAGGCCTAGTACATGCGATCACCTGACCCCAGGTGAAAATGGACAGGGAGTTAG
>JBBYHH010644516.1:0-10401 GCA_038382905.1 Daphne laureola
TTCTGATGTTTCCCATGTCCTGGGAAATAAGTTGATATTTATCTTTGAGTTATTCTGTATCAGGAGATCAAAACATGAGTACCGACCCATTTTACCAAAATTTACCTCGAAATTGTAAATTGGTCAATTGGAGAAATGGATAAATTTCTGAAAATTCTCATGACCCGAGAATTTATTTGAAGCTCATTCCTCGGGATTTTAGCAATTAGGGAAATTTTTTGAATCCCGGATCATTTTGAAAAAAATTGGTTTCGGAGGGCAAAATGGTCATTTTGGAAAACTGGATAAAAAGCCCATTTCTGTTAAATCACTAAGGCTGACGATTTTGGGCCTTTATTAGGCTTTAAAGTGGGCTTAAGTGAGTTACTAATTAGTTTGTAAATAAATAATAGGTATTTAGTAAATAAAATGAAAACAAAAATGAAACAGATCTGGTTTTCAGACCCGATTCTTCATCCTTCTCTGCTCCCAATCGCGACGAAGATGAAGCACATTGCAGCCGCGCGTGCGACCGAGCGGAGCCGATGCCAGGTGTAGCGTGGCGATGGCGAGCTGGCGACGCCTCGCTAGTGGCACAACGCGAAGGAGCCAGAGATCGATGGACCGCGATTGAGGTGAAGCTGAGATGCGAGGTGAAGCGGTGATCGACGGCGAGCTGGAGCAGGGAAGACCAGTCATTGACCGATGCATCTCCGACATCGCAATGGCGGAGGCAGATCAGAATCGAGATCCTGATTGTTTCATCCTTCATCTTCATCATCTCCGCCTGGAGTCCATCGCGATAGACGGGAGGAGCGACCACCGACCTTGGAGCAAGGATGGAACATCGATGATGAGGCAAGGGCCACTAGAGCCTCGATCTGCTGGCGCGAGGGTGGAGGAGCAGCGCTGGGCGTGAAGATCGACAGCGATGAAGGACGGTCATGCGTTCTCCCGTGAGTCTGTGGTGCGGCGATGATGGTAGCGCGTACGACGATGATCAGCGAGCTCTCCGGCGAGCATTGGGTGAGAAAATCGCCATTTTTCTCAGTTATCTAAATTTCCCTAATTATTGCACTTCATGAATAAATTGAAGAATCTGTTGGGGATTTCCAAATATCCGATTACTGTGATTGCAAAAATTGGGGATTTTACAATTGTAAAATTATTTTCTAAAACAATAAATTGTGAAGAATTTTGTATGTTAATCGATTGATGAAATTGTGAGATGTGGATTAGTAGTTGATTTGCTGATTAAATCTCCATTTAATCAAGAAAATGTTATTTGAAGTTGGGAAAAAGTATTTGGGTGTAAAATGGATGAAATCTGAAAATTTAAGGACTTTTGGAAATTTTCTTGATTATACACAAAATGTGGAAAAAGTGAGAAAAATTTGTGTGTTTGCCACTTTCTGAAGTTTTGGTATCAATCTGCACGTTTTGGAAAAAATTGGATGTCAATGTGCATTTTGATGAATTAAGTGGAAAAATGGCCGAATTTCTGATGTTCTGTCAAGAGACACTTTCTGGATGTTTCTGGATATTTTTGGATGTTCTGTTGTCTTTCCGTTTCAGGGGGTTGTGTGGAAATATAGCCGAAATGTTGCTGAATTTTCATCAGCATTATGGTTACCCCGATTTAGGAAAGTACATAAATTCAGCGGCTTATAACGTAAGGGCAATTTGTTAAGTTTGTCACTTTAGGTAATTTTGGGTCAAGTTTCAAAGGTTAAGAAAGTTCAGGACTTTGTGCATAATTATTGGAAAAGAAGTTAAAGTTAAGCTTTTTTAAGTTTAAGTGTAAAATTTGGAAGAATTTAAGTGAATTTTATCGCTTTATGCAAATTGGGTCAAAAATGCACTTTCTGTTAAAGTATGGGGCTCTTGTGTGTAATTAATCATAAATAATGATTAAATGTTGCTTAAGTGGTAATCTGGTAAAATCTGTAAGTTGGTTAACCACTTAATCTGTAGTTTGACCAAGTTGGTCAACTATTGGAATATTAGTCAAATGGTTGACTTTGTTTGTTGTGTAAGGTAGAATTATAGAAATTCTAAACCTTACATTATGTCTGTTGTTTTAGAGTAAAGGTCTTGTAGCGGTCAGGATTCATTGACTGCGATCACTGCCGCATTTTTCTGTCGTCCGTCAAGTAAGGGGTTTAACTTTCTTAATATGTAATACAAATTTTTTCTTCATGCGTATTAGGCTAGTTAAGGGCTAGTATTTGGGTCGAGGGTGGGGCCCAGTGACTCCTGGGGCTAGTCATATGGTAGGATAACGGTATGCAGGACTTTTATCATATCGATTTGTCATATCGGTGATCGACAACGGATCAAATTCTGCTTTATTTGGATATAGTCACTTCGTGACTACGACAGTTTTAGGGGCCGTACACCCCTCGCTGGTACCATGCGAATTCTGACCCTTCTGTTCGATGAGCCTAATAAGCCACCGTGGGTGTTGTCGTTCTGGGATTATCTTTTATACTGGAGGTCGGGAACCATCCATACGGGACTGATCCAAATATGTCCGACGGGACTTCTGATTATTGCATATCACCGCGTCTGTATATCATATTCCTGAAATATCTAGGATTGTATATTTGCTAGTCCACTGCATACTAACCCTTTTTTGCAGGCAAAATATTTTTAAAATTTTTATCCGTTATCTGTGCCTAACCCCTTACTGAGTACCTCTCGATGACTCACCCCCCAATAAACTTATACTTTTCGGGAGCATCTGTTTGCCGACCGCAGAATAGTTATGCCAGGTCGCTATGTGGGTTCTGGTACTAAGGTATATGGCTCCCTGATAGTATATTCGGTTCGGATTCTGAAATGGGGGTTAGTCTGGCTAGAGGAATGTTTTGTTGTTTGTTTAATTTCTGAGTAAGCACGATTATTTCTGGACTAACGGTTTACCATTTCTATTTTTTACAAATAGCAGCAGCAGCAGTATAGTATGGTGTATTCTGGGCTTTGTAGGCGTAGCATGCATATAGGTAACATTACATGATTTGCTATATTCTTATCTGTAAATATGTATGCTTTATCTTTCTCGGGGATTTCTTGCCCAACAAAGTAGGCTAGACTCCTTTCTGGTGTATCTAGGTTGACCTGAGCTCAACGTTATATCTATTTATTATCTGATTGCATGATTTTTCATAAAACCTGTTAACGTGATAAGAAATTAGGAAAAAAAAATTGAGGGCCGGGTCTTTGGGACCACCAATCAAGTTAAGTGAGTGATGCCACCGACCACCG
This sequence comes from Daphne laureola, assembly GCA_038382905.1. NCBI lineage: Eukaryota > Viridiplantae > Streptophyta > Magnoliopsida > Malvales > Thymelaeaceae > Daphne > Daphne laureola. The sequence continues at coordinate 3,247 of JBBYHH010644516.1, forward strand.
CCCGGTCCCCTAATTTCCGCTTCCACAAATAAATGTTTTCACCACACCGGGATTGAGGGTGGTGGTGACATACGTAATACTAAACTTGTATGGTATATAGGTTGGTTAAAACTAGCTCTTGGGCCGAGAGTAGGGCCCGATGATTCCTGAGTCTAGTTCCAAGGTAGGGGTAAAGGCTTGCAGGTACACTGATACGAGACTTACAGCTCCCATATGATGATGATGTATTGCGGTCTCATGGTGATCGATATTGATGTTCCAGGTTTCGGAGTCACGACCTGTGCGACCATTCCGTTGAACCTGATGACTTATGATGATGATGTGTCAGGTCCCAGTATCATGACCTGTGTAATTACCATGGTAGACCTGATAATGATGACTGCTACTGCTTAATGACAGTTACGGGGAACGTACGCCCTGTGCTAGTACTATGCGTCACTATGATAACTAGGAGACTCTGACAGGTTGCGAAACAACCTTCGGGGGCCGTCATATGATGACTGATGATGACTGTGCATTGCATATCATATTCATGTTTATTATAGGATGCATAGTATATTACATACTGGCCATGCAAACATTGTCATTGCAGGCAACGAACGAAGATTCCCCCTTTACTTCTACCTAACCCCTTACTAAGTTCTCCCCAAAACTCACCCCTTATATCTCCACATTTTCAAGAGCCTCAGGATCTAGGGCCGCGTATTGAGATTCCACCTGGCCATACGGTATTTTGATTTTGAGGTACTGACGTTGCTCCTAAGTAAATTTATATGAAATGTATAGTTTAGGGGTGTTCCCGGTAGAGAATAAAATGATGTTACAGATGATGATATTGATTGTAGTACAGATTTCCAGAAATAGAATGATTGTATTGGTACTAATGGTTAACACACATGTTTTGGTATGTAGCTACAACAACAATAGCAGCAGTGTCAGGCCGAATTATCGGTGATTTCCCAACCGAATGCCTGAATGATAGTAGGTGCAAAGCATGTTAAGTTGGCTCTGTAGTAGTAGGTCGCACTGTACATATAGCTTAGATAATCATATTTTGATGCATGTATGTATTAATGCATAACTGATAAGTTTTGTTGATGTTGACTTATGTATTTATGGATGTAGCTTCCTTATGTTTGGATATTGCATTGATGCATGTTTATTTTATCGGGGAATGCTTGCTAGAGGCAGCTTCCTTTCGGAGTATCTGGTCTAAGCTTAGCTCAGTAGTTATATATTTTTGTAATTGTCTGCATTGCAGGAAAGTAACGAAGTGCTGCCGAATTTCAGAAAACAGCATTTTTGGGCTAACTTGGCCGAATAAACTGTACCAAATGGAACTTCCAAAACTTCTGAAATTTTATGTGATTGTATCCCTATGTGTCTAGTTTATATCAAAGTTTACAGAACTTCATTTGGAGGCATGTGGAATTTTCTATAAATGTTTGACTGACAGGTGGTCTAGCTGGGAACTGGGCAACTACTCTGTATGAATGTTTATGCACCAAGGACCGGGTTATGGAAGCAACCCATCATACTGGATGCGTAAAGGAAGGTAAAGTGATCGTCACCACCGCCCTTCCAGCCCCATGTTCACTTCTGCCAGGTTGTCTACAGAGGGGGTGGTGACATATGTGTCACATGGCACAAAGAAAAATCAAGACTTCACATTGTCAAGATGCAATATTTGTTGTGGTAAATAGATTCTCTAAAATGGCTCATTTCATTCCACATCATAAAACAGATGATGCATCTCTTGTTGTCGAATTATTTTTCAAGGAAATTGTTAAGTATCATCGCATCCCTAGATCAATTCTGAGTGATAGGGATTCTAGATTCTTAAGCCACTTTTGGCGCACACTTTAGTCTCGGTTAGGCACTAGTTTGGTGTTTTCCACTTCTAGTCATCCACAAACTGATGGCCAAACCGAAGTAACTAATAGGACCCTCACAACCATATTAAGAACCATACTCAAGAGAAATTTGAAAGAATGGGAAAAGTGCATTCCTCATGTTGAGTTTGCATATAATAGAGGCTTTCATTCATCTACATCTCATAGTCCATTTGAGGTAGTCTATGGTTTCAATCCCTTAACACCCCTAGATTTGATAGAACTATCTAGTTCGGACTTAATTTATGTAGAAGGTAGGAAGAAGGCTAAAAACATGAAGGGATTGCACACCAAGGTTAAACAACAACTTGAGAAAACAAATGAGTCATATGCTAGGAGAGCCAACAAAGGTAGAAGAACTCAAAGCTTTGGGGTAGGAGATTGGGTGTGGCTACACCTAAGAAAACAAAGGTTCCCTCAACCTAGGAAGAGTAAGCTTGCACCTAGAGGAGATGGTTCATTTCAAATCACAAGAAAAATAGAAGATAATGCATATGTACTTGACTTACCTTGTGATGGATCTTATAATGTTCATGCCACATTTAATGTGTGTGACTTGGCTCCCTATGTAGGTGACAAAGAAGATGAGAATTCAAGAACGAATTCTTTCGAAGAAGAAGGGTATGATGTGGATATCACCCCTCAAGTATCCCAACATCAACTAGTCCAAGATTAAGAAGAAGAGAGTCATCAAGTTTCAAAGATCACTCCAAGTCCATTCCAAGGCTTAGGAGTTCCAATGACAAGAACAAGATCCAAGAAGCTTCAAGAACACCTCAATACATTCATGAAGATCATGGCTCTAGATTCAAGTGAGGAAGAATCTCAAGAAAGATCACTAAAGCTTCAATTCATGGGTATTCATGGGGTATAAGAAAACACAAGCTCGAAAAGAGGCCTAAGTCTCACCACCATTGAAGAATATGCCTTAAAGCAAACTCGTGCCAAAAGATCAGTGTGACCCTCTTCCCCCCGTGCAACCCTCAAACCCACAAGTTGACCTATGCTGTGGAGAAAACTCATACACAACTGAGTGTGACCCCACGTGACCTTCGAGCCTAGAGGAATGTGGTGCGACCCACACCCTCGCGCAGCCGCACCATCACGCCGTTAAGAACCCAACTCAGCGCAACCCTAGAGGGCACCCCTAATGCAACCCAAGTGTGACCCTCCTAGAGATGAAGTGTTTTGCATGAACCCTCCCCCGTCGCGCAAACCCTTATGCCATATAAACGGGCATCGTTCAAGAAGTTCTGTTGTTTGAATCCTTTAGCACTGGATCCTCCAATTATTTAGTGCACAACCTGATGTGAACTTCACAAAAGATTGAAGAACACTAAAATTTCAAGGATCTAGCTTGATTAGAGATGAAGAACAACACACAAATACCTTGATAAATTCGGCCAATATCACCTCCCAACTACAAGGTTGAGCAATAATAGAGATAATGCCAAGGGAAAGGAGGGATCTAGAACCTCTTAACTACAATGTTAAGCAATACAAGATATGAAGTTTGAAACCATTTTCATGGATCAAAAGGATAAGGGAAAGATTGCAAGCAATGAGAGCAACTTTAATTCAAACCTCTTACTAAGAGTTTCGGCCGAAAATACAAAATATGCTCTAAGGAACAACCAAAGGCTTCTTCCTAGTTTAAACTACAAAGGTTGGTAGGAAAAGGGGTAAGAAACATGATCCTAGAATCAAGGATAGACTAATGATGGCTAGGGCGGTTAGGGCAGCTAGAAACGTAAAAGAAAGGGATAGAATCGTGGCTAGGAAGACTAATATTCTTAAGACAAGGACTAGGGAACAAGCTCCCTTGAAATCAGGTAGTCTAGGAGACACACTTCCTTAAAATAAGGTAGGCTAGTTTGGTAGAATATTCTTACATACCAAACTAAAAATTCTACATATATAACTTCCAAAATCAGTTTGGATCACTTCTACCATGACTCTCCAACCCTGGGATGGTGTGTGGGTGCATGTTGGCATGTGAGGGTGCATGAAAGGCTTATCCAGTACGTGAGAGTCACTCCTTGGCATGTGGAAGGTTAGGAAAGGTAGTGGTTGATCCCAAATCAAGTGTATTGGTGCTGGATGGGTCGGGATGGCATGTGAGGTCCTCAAGGGGGTGCGTGGGATGCGTGGTTGGCATGTGAGCTTCTTCTCCCATAAGGATGCTCACCATTATGCTTCCATTGATGCTTGATCTTGCTTCCTCCAAGTGGATACCCATATGATGAAGTTCTATAACCCTTCCTTGGTCCTCCTCATGTTCCTTTCCTTGTGCCATAAGTCGCATGAATACATTGAGACTATCTTGTGCCTTCTTGAACTGAGACCTTGTTATAGGTCCACCGAGGCCTTGAACGGGGCTAGGAGCCTTGGAAAATTGAGCTTGATCTTTAACTTGGGTGCGGGTGTTGTCCTTGGTGATGTCCACAAACCCCCTGAACAATGGAAACTCTTCACTTTTGGTTCTTACCTTTTTAAGCATGAAGATTAGACTTTACATTACTCTTCCCAAAGATGTAATGATGTTTAAACAAACCTTTTCCTCTTTTTAAGAGAGGGATTTCTCCTAGAAACAAGCAGAACATATTATTGAAGTAAATTGCTCAAGTGAGTTTACGCTTCACTTTATTCTCCTTGCTTGTAACTTCCATCATCCCCTTGATGCATGAAAATGGCTTCAAGCTTTATGTCTAGTATTGCTTAATCTCTGACTTAGGAGGTGCTAGATCCCTCAATTCCATTGGTAAAATATCTTCTATTGTCCATCCAAAGAGTTGGAAGGTGGAAGAGGCCAACCTTGTTTTTGTGTGTTTGTGAACTCCTTCAAGCTAGATCCTTTCAACAAGAGATTCTCCTACATTAATAGTAAGGATCATATCAGGTGGCAGTGTGCAATTTTATACCATTACCTCCCTCACCTTCCTTCCTCTTACCATTTACAATCTCCTCATTCTCTATTCGGCTCAATCTCTCACTATTGGCATTGATGGTTGTGGCCATAGAATCCATTTTTATCAAGAGTTCTTCCATCTTCTTGAAAAGACCAAGTTAGGAGGGATGTAGGGGTCGTGAATCCGAATTTGCTTCTTCCATTGCAAGTAACCAAATTGTCCTAGCTACCTCACATGTTTACACTCGTGTTTCACTCAACAATTGCCTTTTTTTTTCAAGATGTTCACTAAATGCCTTTTTCCACTCAAGTGTTTCTCAAGTTCTAATCACTCTCCTCGGATCTCCAACTACTTGAGTGTAGACTTACTCACCTTGAAAACCAAGACAATCAAATGGTTTGAAAATATTTTCCAAAACCGAAGAGTAAAGTTCTAGTTACTAAAAATTGGTTTGTAATATTCAAGGTTGATTTGGGGGTTGAAAGAACGCTTGGGTAGGTATTTGAAAATGGTTTGAAGGTACTAATATATGGTGTAAACTTACTGATTTTAACACAATAAAAAAATGCCACTTTCTTCACATTTTTTTGTATTCAAACTTGTCTTGCTTTCTTGAACATAAAGCTTTCAACACTTATCACAATTTAGAAAAATCAGCAACTCATATTTTAAAACACCACAAATTTGAAAATGTGACTTGAATCCTTAAGGGGACAACAAGTCAATAACACTTGGGGTAAGAACAACAACAATAATTTAAGAACACTTTAACAACACAAAGGGGTAGAAAACAATTTTTTTTTTATCAACTTACTTTTCCAAGAGCCAAACGTAGGCTCTGATACCACTTGATAACATCCTCACCAAGAGAGAACCTCTCCTTGGATCTGTGACTACAAATATGCGGAATTGAAGCACCACTCAAAGGACCTCCACTACAACAATGGTAGGGCAACCCTTCAAATACATGGTAGGATAGAGATGGATCTAAGATCTTAATCCTATCATGTGGAGCACAACCAAAGATATAAATCTTGATACTCAAGAATGAGCCTCAAGGGCTGAGATGGAGGTAGCAAGCAATGAGAACTTAAGATTTACTTCTCACAAAAGAGAGCAGTTTTCATTCATAAAAGTTCTAAGTCTGAATTACAATGGTTCCATCTTTTATAATAGATGGAGGGATAATAATGATGGAAAATGGATAAGAAATCTCATAGATTAAGGGGAAAATGATGGTAGAGTGAAGTATGAAGCTTCTAATTGTAAGAAGCATGGTTGGTTATCCAAAAATAGAGACAAAGGACTGATGATCGACATCTTATGTGGGAAAAGAATGGGGTTTTACACGAGGCTCTTCCTTTAAGGCGTAAGGGTGCGCAAGGTATGGAGGGTCATGCAAAGTCTTCATACTCCAATGGGGTCACGCCAGGGTCACGCACAACAGGGATACGCTAGCTTTTTCTGGTTTCCAGGGTTGCACAGGGTCATGCTCGATCGCGCTAGGGGGGTCACACCAGCTTGCTCATGTGAGGCTTGGCCATAAGGGCGTGAAGGTAGGTACGGGGGTCACGCCATTAAGTGAGGGTTGTGCCAACCCTTATTCAACATAGTGTCCAGGGTCATTTTCCTTGATAATGGTAAGGTTAAGGCTTCCCTTTGAACTTGTAAGGTCTTCCTCTATCTGAACACCCATAAGTTTAAGATTGAGAGATCTTTCGTAGGCTTCTTCCCCACTTGAGTCTTGAGCCATGATCTTCATGAATGCATTAAAGCGTTCTTGGAGTTTATTGGCTCTTGCTCTTGTTGTTAGTCCTCCTATGCCTTGAAATGGGTTAGGAGTGATCTTTGGAGCTTGATTTTTTTGAGTGGTTGGTGCTATGGTGGTCATGTCCTCATCACTTCTTCTTGGATGTGGCTCTTTAGCAAGTGACACATTGGTGGTACACATTCTCAACATTCCTCTTCAAGTGTGGCCAAAAGGAGTTCTCCTTTATGGCTTCAAGTGTCTTTAGCACTCCAAAGTGCCCCATTAAGCCTCCACCATGAGTGTCTTGCTCCAAAAGTTCCCGCATGGAACCCCTAGGAATGCACAACTTATTATCCTTGAAGAGATATCCAACAAACAAGTAAAAGGAACCAACACCCGAATGCATACATTCTTTGTAAGTTACACCAAAAGCAGGATCATTCTCATACATGCTTTTGATATGCTCAAATCCTAAGATCTTAGTGTCTAATGTAGCAAACAAGGTGTATCTCCTATAAAATGCATCTGCAACCACATTTTCTTTTCCCTTCTTATACTTGATCAAGTAAGGAAATGATTCAATAAATTCAACCCACTTAGCATG
>JBBYHH010644627.1:0-10401 GCA_038382905.1 Daphne laureola
CTATTAATCTTCCATGTAACCATGAACTCGTATGAACATGAACATGTAATTGAGAATCTTAAAGGTCATAAATTCTTTAAGAAATGTGATCAAGGCGTTGATAGAGTATACTATCAACCTTCCTCTTCCTTGGGAATTTTCACTTCATCAATAATAAGGAACTAGTCTATCACCACCAACTAATAAAGTTGATCGATATAAGCTCAAAGGAGAAACCCTTTTACAATAATAAATGTAGAATAATAGGCTTCTTTGATGGTAGACTCTCTATTATAGTCAAAGATGATGTTGATGATCTTCTAGATGCTTGCAACTTTGTGAATCATAGCTCGAGAGTGTCTCTTGATCTATGAGGGTGAGTAGGAGGATGAAGAGTATTCACAGAATGTACAGACTTGCATTCTCTAGTGTGTCTCTTCTCTTCCTTCTTCTTCTTCTTCTTCAGATTCTATAGGCTCTAGAGTGTATGTAAATAGGTAGGAGCATCTCAGACCTTCAGATAGACATTGGGTATGAAATCATTCCTTTTTTGAGCTTTGTGGACATTGGCTGATTGATATCTAACCTGACATGGGATTAGATTACTCTGATACCATTCTACGTGCACCAAAAGGGTATCCTGGAACACAAGGGGCAGATCTAGCCAACAAAGGAGAAAATCGGTGGTATATATGATTGATGAGGTGGAAATGTCAAGAGGTTGACAAATACAAAATGCAACTATAAGCAAATGCGGAAGCCTGTAAAATGAATTGATATGGCCACCAACTCCTCCTGGATCCTTGCCCAGGCAAAGATGGTGTTATGCCTTTGGTGACTCATTCTTGATACCAAAAGTGGTCCAAGAAAAAGAAAGCCTTCGTTGCCAAAATTATGATGGGGAATTAAGATGGGGCCAACACCTCATTCTTCCAATGAGAAGGCAATATTGGTCTTAATAGACTTGTCAAGAAAACTTAACAAGAATTGAGTGGAAAAGGTAGATAGGTTGAAAAGAGAATCACTCTCAATTTCAACTGTAATATATTTTATTGATTATTGATTGATCCTTCAAAACAAGAAGTCAATTATAAAGTCATTATTCTAGGATAGCTAAAGGGGTAACTAACCTAACTTATGCAAGAAAAACTGATAAAACAACACATAAAATTGGGATGCAGCTCTGTGCTCAACAGGTTGAAGAATTGGCCAAGTAATTGGAAATAAATGATGATCCCTTTAGTGCATTGGTCACTCAATGTTAGCTCTTAAAAGGTAACCTCTTCTTTTCCATCAATTCCAGGTTGCTTACAGATGAATCTTGAGTCCTCAAGGTTGCTGAAGTCTGTCATTGATGAGTAGTAAAAGCTTGGAAACTTTTGAAGTGTATTGAATGCAGTTGTTGGAAATTCAACAGGTTGAGTATTTCCTGGACTATGGTTTTTTTCTTGCCATTTGGTAAGGCTAACTCAATCTGAATTTCTGAGTCTTGAACCAAAGCATTAGGATGACCTTAGTCCATTAATTAAAGGATTGGGCATATGATTCATCTCCAAGAATATTTGCATTTTTACCCTCACACTTTCAAAACTCTTCATCAACAGGTTGAACATTTCCTTAGCCTTCTTGGTATTGAGAATTGTTAATCCAGAAAATTCCTTGAAAGCTTGAGCCTTGACATATTGAATCTTGGATCAAGAGTTAAGAGGTTGGGGTGAGAAGTCACTGAAGGAAGATGGGTCGTGAAAGCCAAGCACCTCATCCTTTGACATGTGAGCTCTTGGATCCTCAAGGTTACACATGGGTTCACCTAGATCACTTGTCATTTTCACATCATTATGCCAACATTTGTTTTGTTTAATTCTTTTTTATTTAATGTTTTATTGCATTTTCATTGTATATACCACAATTCACGTATACATAACATGCACGTTGCATTTATGACATTGAGCTCCCTACTCGAGCTCTGAAAAAAAAAACCTAACTCTTTCACAGTTGAACCGGTGTTGTTGTTCTTGTGGAACATTGATCTCCAACCCCTCACTAGTTCCTAATGGAAAAGTAGTGTGACCTTCATGAAATAAGTATCCGCAGGGGGTTGTAAAAAGTCATGACTCGACCTAATCGATTCCTTACATAACCCTCGTGGGTAAGGATTGGGCCATCATTATTTGATGGTGGGGCTTGGGGATCACCCTTAGCTATTTTGCTTAACCACCTTAGCATATAGTTCACCCATATCCTAAACATAGAACTGGCTTTAGAAGTTCCATTCCAACCTGTATTCCCTTAGGCATGGTATTGTTTGTGAACTCTAACAATTATTTGGCCTTTGTTATTTGGTGTATTCTTTTATTTCATATTTTAACTCATTCATTTATCTTTGTATTGATCATTGGACATTATTACATATCATTTAGAAACTACACTTATTGAAAGAAACATTTTATCACTGACCTCCCACTTGCCCATGACGAGTCTTGGATTGCTACAATAGTGGAAACCCAACTGGAGACAATGAAAAATTTTTAATCAACACAAAGTCATCATGAAGATTGTTTTACATGAGTTGCAAAAGTGACAAATGACAGAGCTCAAGATCACATGAGATTGGCTAGCTATACAAGATGAGTCAACCTAATGAGTAACTAAGGCACCCAAGTGATTATGCCAAGGTAGATGACATAAGTAAAGTGACTTGAAATTGGTCGGGATTTTGTGCAAAAGAAATTGTTTTCATAATTGTCAATCCAATCATCCAGTTTTTTGTTCATTTTTATGTATATAATTTATACTGCCTGAGGATCTTTTTCTTTTTTCTTTTTCATGACATTCACATGCGTCATATTATTTTGTTCTAACTGTCAATGAAACATCTTCGAACTTGTACATCAATCATGCATTTAATCATTTTTCATCTTGAGACATTTCATTGGACATCGTCATTCTTAAAATTGGAGCTTAAGTGAAAATTGTGGAAAAATAAAATGGACATCAAGGGGTCTTAGAAAAATTGTATGATGTGAAAGTTTTGGATGATCCCGTTATGTCATGAAAAGGCAATTTCTCGCAAGCAGTCAGTCCCTAGGCGAAAAGCACAGAAACATCCTTGAACTTTTCAATTATCACGAATCTGTCACTGAACTTTATATCTAGCCGAATAAATCACTGAACTTTCAAGATTGTACCAATTTAGTCACTAGGTTTGAATTCTAATAATTTTTTACGTGGAAGAATGATACATATTGAATGAGAAGCTTAACATAAAGTGTCTCTAACTATCCAAATAAAAAAACATGATAAAAAATGCCTTTGAGAAAGTCAGACGTGATTAGGGTAAAAGAAAACGACGTAACATTCTCAAAATGTGCGTGTGTGTTTTTTTTAATCAAACAGTTAAAAACACTTTAGGCTTATCTTTATGCTTAATCCATATCATTTTTTCACCTCAAACATTATCATAAATCAAACAGAGCAGCTAAATTGGTACAATTTTGAACATTCAGTGGTTTATTCGACTGGATAAAAATTTCAGTGGCCTATTCGTGACAAACTGAAAAATTTAGGGGTTTATTTGTGCCTTTTGCCCAGTTGCTAAGCTAGGTCCAATACGTCAATCAATGAAAATTAGTGAATAATTGGGGAAGTCTTTGAAATTTTCTCCAATCTTTGAGACCTTGCCAAGATAGCTTGAAAGATAAAATTACCTAGATTTAGTCCAGAATCTAGGGTATTATCTTTGTTACAATGGACCTCTATTATTCTTTTCCTTGAAATGAGAAATGGTAAAATGCACACTTGACATCCTTCACTAAAATACCACATCATTGTTCTATCTTCTCCATTTCCAAATTATTTCACCCAGCCACGACACAAAAATGTCACTAATGGCTAAAACGAGGATTTGATGGTGTTTATCTCGAAGGCATATCTAAGTCTAATGGGAGCGATTTTGGTGTGACCTTTAATTTTTATGAGATTCTTTCCTGAGCAATATTGTCTCAATCGATGGTTGATCAGTATACAAACATGTACACTTTTCCACTATGTTTAGAACATTAAACTCATCAAGTTTACCTGCTTTTACTGTTAAATATGCACTTTACTTATAAATTCTGAAGAATTGCAGGTGCATACATTTGGATGTGAAAATGAGCTCAATGTGCTTAATTACTTATTAAAATGAAGGAGAACAAGCTTCAAAGGTTTCTGGAGGGACCCAATTACACCAAGGGAATAGATTGAGAAGTTAATTGTAAAATGGTGTAATTTTGGAAGAAAATGTTGGTTAGAGGCGCTAGTTTGATGCCTGAAACTAGCGCCCATAACAAACCAGATGATTAGATCAAGGTGTGGGTTGTAGGCGTTAGATCCAAGCGCCAGTCCTCAACCCCAGGTGTCAAGTTGCTGGCGACACCAGACATTAAAATTCAAGACCAAGCGCCACTTTGAGCCGTGTCCATGTGGCTTTATGCGTGGATCTGGTGCGCCTCCCTTTCCAGCATGCACTCACGAGTTGTCCGATATAGTTTGATCCTATCCATTGTGTATTTCCTTGTAACACTTATTTTTTCCCTCCTAACCCTTCTATATGTAACTTTAGGTTAGGGATAGTCTAGGTATCTAGTTTTAGTATAAATAGGGCCTCTGAGGTCAGATTTTAGTGTTTAATTCATAGTTCAATATTTTATGGTTGGAAGTCCAATTTTGGGCTGAAACCCTAGTTCAAAACTAGATTCTTTATCTTGGAGCTTAGAGTTTTAGCCCTTCAACCTCCAATCCAAGAGAGGTTGAATGGCTAATTTATGGAGAAGCAATCTACGGGTGAATTTTAACCTTTTGTCTTCTTTACATCTTTTAGTGTTATTATCTGCTTCATGTCTATTTTTTTGCACTAATAGAGTATGATTTATGCTTGTCTTAGTATTATCATGCTTAGGTGGCAATTAATCTTTCTCTATGATTGTTCTTAGTTGATTTCAGTTTGTTGTGCGTTTCCCTTAACGCATGCTTGCTTTGTCGCTACTCACATGTGCATGCATTCTAGGTGTTTGATGAAATGCCCAAGATAGCTTTCATCGACATAGACCCCAGACTGATAATAGCCTTACTTGGAGCTGGAGAGGGCCTGAGTAAGTGTCTATTGGTGAATAGTTAGGCATTGTGTATCCTCGGGGAGATTACTCATGGACCATGAGAGTGGCTAGATGGTGAACCCTCTCATACGAGCGGTAGACTACAATGCTAGAGAGGGGAGCGGGATGATATTAGTAACTCACCTCGATGAATGAAAATGGAGATTTATTGCATGCTTACTCGTTATGGATGTAATTGTAAGAGTATAGTATCTTGATTCTGATGTTTCGTAAGAACATGTGGTAGTTTGTGATGTGTTAGTAATTCAACGAGAATGCCTTAGAATCTGATTCTAGCGAATCGGACGATCGCTAGGAGTCAGAGATGACCTCGGTCGTCGACGAGTGGTATTAGAGATAATCCATGATTCTAGGGCACCACTTTAGATGCACAAGCATGTTACTTAGGATGCACGTTAGTACTACGAGAGCCCATGATTGTCGACCTATAAATGATGCCACGTCTTCCCTCTATGATTCAAGGCAAACACATTAGTAATATTCTTGAAAGATTCAATCTGACTAACTCTAAACCGATGAACACACCTCTTGCATATGGTTGCAAGATTGGAGAAAACTTAAGTCCTAAGACTCCAAGTGAGAAAGAAGAGATGACTCGCATACCCTATTTGAGTGTCATAGGAAGTCTTATGTACGCCATGTTATGTACGCGGCCGGACATAAGTCAAGCAGTCGGTTTGTTAGCTTGATATTCTTCAAACCCTGGCATGGAGCACTGGAAGAGTGTCAAAAGAGTTCTAAGGTACCTAAAAGGTACTAAGAACTATTGGTTATGTTATCAAGGAAAGAACCTTGATCTACATGGTTACTCCGATGCTAATTGGGGAGGAGATAGGGACTCTAGCAAATCTACTAATGGTTATGTATTTATGCTAAATGGTGGGGCTACTACTTGGTATAGTAAGAAACAAACTTGTTCAGCATTGTCAACAATGGAGGCTGAATTCATTTCATATGCCTCGGTTGTACATGAGGCCCTTTGGCTTGCTTATTTCTTGAAGAACTTAGAGTCGAAAGTTTAAATTTAGAAGCCTATTACTATTTATAGTGATAGTATGGCCGCTATGGCTTATACTAAGGACCTTAAGTATCATGGTAAAACTAAGCACATTAGCCTGAAATATCATTTCGTAAGAGATGTAATTGAAGCAGGTGAAGACAAGATAGAATACATCTCTACTAACCTTATGGTGGCAGATACTCTCACTAAGCCATTGCCACCCTTAGTGTTTGCTCGATATGTTAGGGCAATGGGTCTTAAGAGATTGTAAAAAAAATTTGGATGTACTTCACCTCTTCGGTGTCACACATAATGTATATATGTATTTGAATCAATAAATAAGTTTATTTGATCATACATTGAGTTCAATTCATGAAACACAATGAATAAATGAACATGTCAAACTTAGGCTGAGAATGACGTACTCACACCAAGCATTTGCCCTTAATCTTGTGTGAGATTAAGGATGATACAAGCTAAATGCTCATTTGTATGTTACCTCTGAAACAGACATGTAACTCATAAGAGTTATACATTTAAGTGGGAGTCATTCTCCAACACATGACACTTTAGCTACATTGTCGCATTGATTAAGAAATAATCAAGATGAGGTGTTTCGGTTCATCGTATTTGTATAAGCCACTTATACATCCTAGCCTATGTTGTTGTGTAAGCTTGGGCTTACATGGATACATTTCATGGTATATGACTTCTTCTCATTTTATAAGATAAATGAAGTACACTTCAAGGGGTTTTAAGAGGGAGAAATGGCACACTCCTTACCATTAGTGGATATCACTTCAAGTGGGAGTGATATAAGATAAAACTTCTTAGAAGTGTTATATGGGAATTAAAGGATGTGTTCCAGATGTTTCATGACCATGAAATATGACCAACAGTAGAATTTAAACAAGTTGTCTCTGTTCTTGTTTAGTGTGAGATTCTGCATTCCAGACTCTTAGTAACTTTAGCTCACTATTAGTTGTTCATGTCAATGATGATTACTTTGATTGGTTGTCGAAGGTCTTAGTGGATTAAGACTGGAGTATCCTCCATTTGGGTAATTGAGTTGACATGATACACTAAGTAGGTGGAGCTGAGAGGAAAGACACTGTTTAGATGATGTACATACCCATAGTTCTACCTTGAGCTCACATACTGCATTAGTGCAATATGAAAGGATAGATTTTAGCGTAACTATGATGAGTACTCAATACTTAATACAATCATGAATGTTTGAAAGAGACTGATTGTGATTAAGAATGTACATCATGTGTCTGGGGGTCTGAAAAGGGATTACTTGATAAGTTCAAGTAGACTTGATGAGTTCAAGTATGTTTGAAGTAGTTCAAATAGAACACATGTGTACTTGAAGTGTTCAGGTGATGTGAGAGAGGACAATCTTTCATTGAGAGTCTAACAACCTCAATGAAAGAGACTTTGTGTGTTTGCCTTGAGGTCACACTTACAACTCTATATATTAAGATATCCTTTGATTATGTTTGAGAGAACTTTGTTTTGAGTGGGAGCCTATACTTGAAAGAATCTTAGTGTGAGCTTATGAAGCTAAGTGGGAGCTCAAAGTAGCTAGAAGTAGCTCACTTTAGCTCATCTTGGCTATAAGTAGATGAACTTAGCTCACGTCAGCTCAACTCCAGCTAAATATAGATGGACGTATCTTAAGTTAGCTCACTACAGCTCACAGGAGTTGGTTGTAGCTTGACTTCAACTCATTCCAACTCAGAGTAGCTGGAACTAGCTCAACTTCATCTCACTGTAGATAGAAGTAGCTAGACATAGCTTAAGTTGACCTCACTCTAGCTAAAAGTAGCTAGATATCACTTGTCTTAGCTCAACTCCAGCTCACAGGAGCTAGAAGTAGCTAAACTCAGCTCCACCAAAGCTCATTCTAGCTAGAAGTAGCTAGAGTCATCTCACTCCAGCTAGAAGTAGCTAGAGTCATCTCACTTCAGCTAGAAGTAGATGGACTTAGCTCAAAGTCAACTCACTCCAACTATAAGTAGTTGTAGTCAGCTGGACTTTAGCTTATGTTAGATAGAAGTATCTAGTTGTGAAGTAGAAGAGTGTTTAAGCTCAACATGAGCTTAGTTTGAGCTCTTGTGAGTTCATGTTGTGAAAATGGCTTTATGAGTTAGCTTTATGTAAGCTCACTCTATTCCTTGTATAAAATAGTGTGTGACACCTTTTGGTGAAGCGATATGTCTCTTGGTGAAAGGGTGGCAACCTTTGAAGGAAGGGTTCCACCTTTCACCCAAACATTGTGATGTTTTGACCAAAAGGAGCAACTTCTTGGCCAAACGAGGCCATGCCTTTTCCGCAATGAAGAGAGGCCTAAAGGTCTGGCCTAAATGGAGTGCAACCTAGTGAAATAGTGCAAGGGGCACCCCTTGCATTTTGGAGGCAACTTTTTGGCATTTGAGGGGTGCCATTGGCCATCCCTCATTGCCTATAAACACAAGGACTTGGTGCCATTATCCATCATCCCTTGGTAGTATTGCCCTCTCTACTTCTTCCTCTCTCAAAGCTTAATTAGTAAGTATTATTTTAGAGTTTTTGGGTGAACCACAACTAGAGATATTTCTCTCTAGTTTCACCTCCAAGGAGGAGCTCTCAAGGCCGCCCTCTTCAAGGTGTTTTTGGAGCAAGGAAATTCTAGTTCCTTTACCAGTTTTCCACGTGCAAGGTAATATTTTATTCCTCCTCTCTTAGTCCATTATATAGTTCTATCCATAACATATGTGATAAGTATGAGGCATGATTGGATAAAGACATTATGCTATGACTTAGTTTAAGACTATATGCAATATGTTTGCACATGGATGACATGATATCATGTGGCATGCTAGTGGCGCATGTATGACATATTAACTTGAAAAACATGTTATTAAGATCCTAAAATCAACACATATGTCAATAAAGATTCATATGATCAATCAAGTTCTAGAACTTTATTCTCAATGAAGTAGACAAAGTGTCACTCCCTAAGTGTATATCTCTCATGAAAAAGGGTAGTGAATGTATGCATGTGTTTCTATCTAATGCCTTCAATCCATAGGCTTGCAAATGAACCAAAACTCCTCCACCATTGTCCCTAAGGACGTTGTATGCTTCCTCTCTCGGATGGTCTTTGTAATGGTTGTAATGAGGCCGGGCTTGGTGTGTGAGGAATTTAGTTGGAGGCTATGTATATGAGTGGAGTTTAAGACTTACACGAACATGCAAGTTGGGCACTAAAGTCTAGAAACTAAAACCCCAAACCCACTCTCTCTTTCGTAACTTTCAGTAACTTTTTCACTATAATGCATACAATTCAGCCTCTCAGTTTGTTGTCATCCTTGGATTATACATTTAAACACAAGTGCCTTTTCCTTGAAATTTTCACATTGCACCATTTTCTTCATATTTTTCTTTTCATATTTGGTGCATTTCTTTTCTCATTACAACACTAGGCAGATACTTACTTATTGTCCAAGAATGCTCTTTACATGAAGTACAAGAACCAAAGGATGCTATAAGTGAATGGATTAGCTCAAGATGTGGTTATAAGAAAGAATGGGCTTAAGGCTCAAATGGGTAATCTAGTGGAATTACTGATCGGGTTGGCTATTTTAGTCAAGTGGCTCATTTCTAATTTGCCATATTCTTCCCGATTATTCATACAACACATGTGGATTTGAATGGTTCAAGAAAGAAATTTTTACCTCAAACATCAGACAAGATACTCTCAATAAAGAATGATTCACTATCTTTTTGATTTTTTTTTTCATTTTAGCACAAACACCTCACCGGGTAAAAAGTCTCCATCTAAAACCCCGAGAACAAAATTCTACCACTAAATTGATCATATGCTTCAACATTAACAAAGGTTCTAAACATCAACAAACTAATCGAAACATAGGGATCCTACATCATCAAAGACAATGTAGAAGTGGCATGGATCGATGTTTAAAGAATGCAAAACAAACCCTTAGGCATACTCAACCAACTACCACATGATTTACACACAAATCCCCGCAAACCGAAATGATAGCATGTCCACATGTGTTGGAAGGGTAAATAACGAAGGTAAATTGGAAGAACGTACCTTAGGGCCCAATTAGGTGGGAGTTGCATCCAAATAAAGTTTGAAGTCTTTCCCATGGTAAAGAGTGTGTCCTTCTCTATCAACAAAGTACCTAGAAAGATATGCAATCAATCCATGGTTTAGAGTGTGCAAGAAGATATGTAAAATTCAGCATGCATCAC
>JBBYHH010644738.1:0-10401 GCA_038382905.1 Daphne laureola
GAACTGGTTTCTCCATTGAAATGCTCCAACATGCATTTTTCCATATGATCAAACTTGAATCTTTTGTACCTGAAAAACTCACGAGGCCCTTTCTCCATTGCCAAGTTAATAATCTTAACGATAAAACCATCATAATCAAAGATTTTATAAAATATGGAAAAAACATGAATTCTTTCCAAGTCAAACAATCACCCTCTAAACCTAAAACAACCAAGCAATAGAACCTGCTCCCTATTGGTATCAAATCTCAAGTTCTTGACATGCATAAAACATGGATTACACAAGTCATGGGCAGCAAAATTCATATTATATATTTTTTTCTCGGATGCAAAATCAAAAAGTTATTGTAAGCACCGAGATCAAATATCAATCTAGATCTTTCAAGCTTCTCATTTAATCCATAAAAATATGTGTCATGCATCCCCACACATAAGATATTACGACCTTACTTCAAATGAATCAGTTGACATGCAGACTCGTTCATTAAGTTGTTAGAAAGCTCCAGTACACATGGATTAAAAAAAGCATTTTGAAGAAGTATTTTCTCACTTATTGTTGGCATACAAAAGATGTCATAAGGGTCACAATATGCATCATGAGTAATAATGGACTGTTTAATATGTGAACTGTCATGGCTAGGTGCATCAAGTGTAGGAAAATATTTATGAATAGGTTTAGGGTCATCATCAAAATTTGAATCATCCTCAGTACTTGCATCACCATCATCAACAATTAAAATATAACTACTCATCATATCATAAAATTTGATCAAACAGTCAGATTGAATAAAAAAATTATCATCTATTAAAAGTTCATTTGAGGGTTCTAACGTTTGTTCCTCCGTGACTTCAACCTGAGTTTCAAAAAATATCACATCTTTCTCGTAATCCATTATCTCACTTTTTTTCAAAATTATCCAATCTCTGATTCTTCAATCTGATTTGTATACTTCTTGAAACCCTCGAACCATTTCTCTCCATTGTTGCTTGATTTCCTCACTCAACTCCATCAAGGTATATTTATCAAAAAATTCTATCAATCGAGTGAAGTTTTCTTTGAACAATTGCTCTACTGGACCGATTGTCCCACTTCCAATGAAACTGTTATGTGACGATTGGTAATCACTGATCCAACATTTCATTATAAAATACGTTTTCTTCAACAAACGTTGGATCTCAAGTGTCACTTTATCACCCATTTTTCTTGATCCACTTAAACTTCAGATTTGAAAAATTGGAATTAACTATAATTATTATTCTCAACCTGTAAGAAGATGTATCAATTCTAAGTGTCCTCTATCGAGTGTCCACCTAGGTAATTAAAGCATAGTCATCACTCCACTATAATTATTCAAGTGATCTATCTTCTTCCTAGACTCATGGCAAACCATCGCTCTATGACAAAGTTTAACATAATTACACTGTGGTCTAGTAATACTTTTCTTTATCGAACAAAATCATACCACAAGAATCGAGAGAAGGACTGGGAAAAAATGAGAGGAGAGGGAGAGAGAGATAGAGAGAAAACTGTGAGGGAAGGGTGTGAGGAGAGGATCCATACAACCCGTAAGAAACCTTCAGAGTTAGAGAGCTGGACTTTCTAGGGGTACATTTCGGGGAAGAACTATAAGGATCGGAAGGACATAGATGATTTCAACAAGGTTATATGTGAGATAACTAACTCCTTCTTCGTGACCAATTTCCTAGAGTGGTGTGTGGAGAATGAATGACCTATGGCATCTATTTAGAGCCTTTGGTTGGTTGGTGGATGTTTTTATTGCTAAGAAGAGAACAAGATCCGGCCAAAAAATTACTTTTGTAAGGTTCAAAGGAGTATTGAATGCAACATTTATGGAAGCTAACCTAAAGGACATCTGGTTCACCTCCAACAAACTGCGGGTGAACCTGGTGAAATTTGAGCAGAAGAAAGGACGGGAAATGAACATGGTTCAGTCTAGGAATTCAGCAGCTTTACAGGACAACTCTTTCAAGAAAGCAATGGTGGTACCTAACTTGAAATATGTAGAGGTGTCTAAGGACAAATCACTCCCAACAGAGAAGCTAGAATAGCTAGCGCAAGTACTGCAGGAGGAAGTTGCAAAGAGTGCGCAAGTTCTGCATAAGGAAGTCATAAAGGATGTTCACCTATTTTCAACAGCCTTAAAAACGAGATGGCTTGAAGTGGTATTAATTAGAGATGTTAAAGATCTAGACTTTCTCATCAACATTTGCACCTATTTTGATGATAAATGGCTAGGAGACATAGTTATCAAATACCTAGGA
This sequence comes from Daphne laureola, assembly GCA_038382905.1. Taxonomy (NCBI): domain Eukaryota; kingdom Viridiplantae; phylum Streptophyta; class Magnoliopsida; order Malvales; family Thymelaeaceae; genus Daphne; species Daphne laureola. Next base: position 2,283 of record JBBYHH010644738.1, read on the forward strand.
GGCATAAGGATACTACTAGACTGTGGCTAAAGAACTAAGGCAGAGAAGATCCTGATGAAGAGGGAAGAATGGCTACTAACCATTTTTGACTGGATACAACTCTGGTCTCCCACAATTCCTAACACAGAGAGGCTTGTGTGGTTGAGCATCGAAGGTCTTCCTATTGAAGCATGGAGCAGTGATTCCTTCCAATCACTTGTGTGTACTTGGGGTAAGATCCTATTAATGGAGGATCTTGGAAGAAGTCGCCTCCAATTAAATAGATTCAGAGCTTGTGTTCTCATAAATATGATGGAACTCATCTCTACAACTATCCGAGTACAAGTAGACAACAAAACAGTCCAGGTTCGAACAATCTAGGATTTGGTCCATGGTATTGATTTCGGGCCAAGTTTTCGATCATCTTCATCCACCTATGATGGTGCCTCATCCTCGTCTGATGATTTAACTCAGTTGGAATCCGATGATGAGCTCAGTTTGAATTTTGAAGATGATGAACAGTATAGAAGTTGCGATGAATAGTGCCCACTGCAATCAATTAATGCCTCGTACGCCTTGTCTGCTAGAAGAAAATCCAAGGAAGCAAAAGGAGTGACGCAGGTGCCAGAGGCTCCTACAGATGCAGAGGTAGCTTCTAGAGAAGAAAATCTTCCAAAAGGTTCTAAAAGGGTGGGACCTGCTTCAAAAAAATCATTAAAAAATTCAGCCTTTTTTCATCCCCCCTCATCCCCTAAGTCTGGACCCCCTTCCACAAGTCCGGCTCGGACCATCCTCCTCACTAAGCCCATAAATCCTTCTAAGCCCATTAAGGACACTAGCCCAAATATCATCCCACCTAGCTTCACCTCTGATAGCGAAGAAACAAACTCAACAGTACCCATTCCTCATCCTCACAAAACTACATGATGAATAGTAATTCCTCAAGCGCTACCCTTCCAGTCTGGCTTCAATGGAAATAAATCATGGCCGATTGCATTGCGAGCTCTAAGGAAACCGATAGTCACTCTTCCACTCTCGAATTTGGCTCATTCACTTGAAGATTCGCACTCCTCTGTTAGCGAATAAAAAACCACATGTATCGGGAAAGTGCTAGGTGTCAATCACTCCCTTTTGAAGAGTGCCCAGAAGAAAGCGGATGCTGCCATAGATAGCTCTTCAGTGAAGAAAGGGCATGGCCTTTGATTCTGCCTTCCAACCGATCTGGTGAGTTCTACTTTTTTAATGAAGATTGTTTCCTTAAATGCTCGTGGATTGGGTCAGAACTGGAAATATCGGTGGATCAAACAGTTTGTGGGAAAAGAATTAGTGGATCTGTTATCAATTCAAGAGTAAAAGTTATCTAATCTGGATTGGTTCAAAATGTGCTCTTTATGGGACTCTGATGAACTAGAGTTCATTTCAGTGGATTCAGTGGGTAGATCAGGCGACCTTATTTGGGTGTGGCATCCAGATAGCTTCAGCTTGATCCGTACGATCAAGGAGAATAATTTCATCGCAATGTGGGGTATCAACAAAAGGATCAACAGAGAAATCTTGGTCATCAATGTGTATGGTCCCTCGGAAGATTCATCTAAGTCTCAGCTGTGGAGGTCATTGCTAGACCCAACTCAGAATAATTCAGTTCCATATCTTTGTGTAGGCGATTTCAATGTTGTCAGAAGAAAAGAAGATCGAATGGGCTCAGTCCTAAACGAAAGGGAAGCAACAGATTTCAATGATTTTATTTTATCGTCAGAACTAATCGATCTTTCTCTCCTTTATAGAAAGTTCACTTGGTTGCATGAATCAGGCTCTAAGGCAAGTAAACTTGATAGAATGCTATGCATAGAAAGTCTCTTGAATCTATGGCCGCACTTATCAGTAACATCAAGACCAAGAATGATTTCAGATCATTGCCCTTTAGTTCTACAAGATAAAGTGCTGGATTTTTGGCCAAAACCCTTTAAGTTCATTGATGCTTGGCTAAAAATTGACACTTTTAGCCACTATTTTGAAGCTGCTTGGCAGGAGACTCCTCATGATACATGTCCTGACCATATTCTAAAATAGAAGCTAAAGATCTGCAAAGAGAGATGTAAATAGTGGAAAAATAAAAATGTGAGGGACATTGAAGGAAACCTTCAACTTCTCAGAGCTGAAAAAGATTAGTGGGATTCTGTTATAGAAAATAGAGATTTAAATGAGGTAGAATCAGTTACTCGAAAGGATTGTTTATCTCTCCTTGCTCGCTCTGAAAGAGAGGTGTAAAGCATGTTCAATCAAAAAGCAAAGACCAAATGGGAATCGATGGGAGATGAAAATTCAAGAATTTTCCATGCAACTATAAAAAAGAGGCTGAGAAGAAATTCACATTCTGGGCTTTCTATAAATGATTTGTGGGAGGAGGAGCCGATGGCAATCAAGCAGGAAGTTTTTAGTTATTATGAAGAGGTTTTCAGGGAACCGTCAAAGATTAGACCAACTCTCGTAAGTAGCCATTTCAAAATTCTGGATCACTTTATGAGCGCAAAATTAGAAGCTCCATTTTCTGAATCGGAAATTAAAGCAGCGGTGTGGTCCTGTGAAGCGTCCAAATCTCCTGGTCCGGATGGTATGTCTTTCAACATGGTTAAGAAATTTTGGGACATAGTCAAGGGGGATTTCATGGCATTTTTTCAAGTTCTTTGAAAATGGAGGAAAAATTGGCTTCGTGCGCAATTCATCCTTTATCACGCTAGTCCCAAAGTGTAAGGATCCGATGGGCTTTAAAGACTATAGGCCAATCAGTCTAATTGGGTGTCAATATAAAGTCTTGGCAAAGGTTCTAGAAGAAAGATTGAAAAAGGTGATTCCTCTATTAATTGGTGATACATAGTCAGGTTTTATTGAGGGGTATCAGATTATAGATGGAGTTCTGATAGAAAATGAGGTTGTTCAACATGTCAAACTTCTCAAATCTAAAGCAATGATCCTCAAACTAGACTTTGAAAAAGCTTTTGACACTGTGAACTGGAACTTTCTTCTTTCGACAATGCTTCAGATGGGATTTGGAGAGAAATGGACGGGCTGGATCCAGCATTGTCTCGCCTCTGCTACTGTCTCTGTTCTAGTAAATGGGAGTCTGACACAAGAATTAAAAATGGAAAGAGGGTTGCATCAAGGTAATCCTTTATCTCCTGTCTTATTCTTGATAGCAGGTGAAGGTCTAAATGTGATGATGGAAGTAGCAAAGCAAGAAAAAAAAAATCAAAGGGCTTTCACTTGGTTCTTCTGGTCTGGAGATATCTCATTTACAGTATGCGGATGATACTATCTTCTTTGGTAAATGGGACAGGCTAAATCTGAAAAATCTTCTGTGCATTCTAAAAAACTTCCAATTAGTTCCGGACCTTTCAGTTAGTCTCGGAAAATCAAGCATCTTTGGTGTGGGAATCAATTCAGCTGAAGTTGACCAATTTTCAAGCTAGGTGGGTTGTCAAGTAGGTTCTCTTTTGCTTATCTAGGTTTGTCGATTGGTGCTAGTATGCAAAAAGTGGCCTCTTGGAACTCACTTTCAGACAAATTTTGCCAAAAACTCAGCTCTTAGAAATGCAACAACATCTCGATATAAGGACATCTAACAGTGGTGAAATCAGGCTTGGGCAACCTTCCTCTGTTTTACTTCTCAGTCTTCTGTGCTCCTGGAAAAGTCCTAAAAAACCTTGAGAATCTCAGAATGAATTTATTTTGGGGAGGAAACAGGGAGAGGAGAAAAATCGCGTGGATCTCTTGGGGGAAATTATGGGGGAGTGGAAAAAAGGGGGATTGAATGTGGGTAGCTTAGCTGCAAAAAATAAGGCTCTTTTAGGAAAATGGTGGTGGAGGTTTAGAACGGAGGGGGGGGCTCTTTGGGTAAAGGTCATCAAATCAATTCATGGAGTAGATGGGGATTTCAATAGTGCTAGAAAAAAATTTCCTTCCGGAGTCTGGGGTGGGATTTAAAAAATTGGGAGGGATCTGGAGAAAAAAGGAGTTGACCTCTTTTCGGGCTTTCGAACAAAGGTTGGAAATGGCTTTTTGATTCGGTTGTGGGGGGATGTTTGGATAGGGGAGCTTAGTCTTAAGGAAATATTTCCAAGGCTAGCAGCTCTTGAGTCAGATATTGAGTGTTTAGTTTCTGATCGAGGGGTTTGGCGGGAAAGGGTTTGAAGTTGGGATTGGCAGTGCAGTAGGTCCCGGAGAGGTAGGTCTAGGAATGAGTTTGCTGATTTAACCATTTTGCTGGAGAATTGTGTTTTAATTGCACACAATCCAGATACGTGGTGTTGGCATTGGGACTCCTCGGGAATTTTCTCAATCTCGTCCCTCTCTAAGCTTCTTCAAGGGGCACTCTTCCCCACTCATCCAGTAGTTGAAGCCACCCCTTGGAACTCATGAATCTCGATCAAAATCAACATCTTCTCTTGGCGTGCAAAGTTATACTGTCTCCGCTCAAAAGTCCAACTTTCCCGGCATGGTGTCGCCTTGGACAACCTCGGATGTCACTCTTGCAGCTGCTCCTTCGAGCAAACAGCTCACATTCTCTCATCTTGCCTTCCAGCATTCGCCCTTTGGCCCAAAGTCTTCCAATGGTGCCAAAGAGGTTCCTTCTTCAGTGTGTTGGGAATCCCTTCTATCTGAAGACTGCAGTTCCCAGCATCTCTCCTCATCGCAAAAGAAAGGATTGTGGGCTATCAGATGTATCACGGCTTGGTCTTTTTGGACAAACTGAAACTCAAGAATCTTCAACCCTTCTCCTACTCAGGTCTCCTCATCTCTGAAAAATATCCAGCTCCTCTCTTATCTATGGATCTCGAACAGGTCTACCAAGGGGTCGTTCTCCTGGACGGATTGGCTTATCAACCCTCTTCAAGTAATAGGGAATCTAACTCCTTAATTTGTTCTTCTGCTTATTTTTGTTGTTATAATTTTTACTCTCTTTGTTGTAAGACTTTCTTTTGGACGCTCTATCTCCTTCTTGGAGGTAGTTCATCATTCCCTCTAATTTATTGATCCTGGATGCCTTTCAGAAAAAATAAAGCATACCACAAATAATATTTTATGGCCAAAAGAATAATGTATGAACTATCTGAATAATTAAACAAGAATCATGGAATATTAATGTGTAGAACTAGATAATCAAAACCCTAGGTTTAAGTTTCACAATAAATTCTAGAAGATAAAATAAACTAGCTCCTAAACATATTAAAAGATGAGAGAATGATAAACTCCCCATGCCCGCTCCGTCGCTGGACTGCTCCTGTGCATCCCCAATTTGTGCGAGCCCTCCTGTGCGTCCCTCTCATGAATACTTGATAATTAGGCGGGAGAAGATCAATTTTAGTCCTATAGATTTAGGGTTTTTAACGATGCAGTTCTATAGGTTTAAACTTTCTCAAACAAGTCCTAAATCTAAAATGAATCTAAAAAATAAGTCCTATAGGTTTGTGAGCAGGATTTTAAGTCATTAAAGTTTTTAGATTTGTTTGTTTTGGTCCTCAAACTACTAAAAATTTTATTTTATGCTAACTTGGCTCTTATACCAAACTGGAAGCGGATATTATTTTGAATTGAATAAGTAAAACATAGAGTAAACACGCAATAATTTAATAAACATAGTACTTAAAACATCATTAACTTATAAAGTCTGGTTAATACCAAATAAACTGCAACTACAATGATCCGAGTACAAGTAAAGGCTGCTGGATAAACACACCAAGCAAACTCCAACAGTCAGCAAACTTCAATAGCTACACACGTACACACCAAACTGGAAGCAAACTATGAACTTACAGAATACTTAGAGTGAAATTCTAAATAGAAATGCGTTCAACACATTAACTTAGATAAGCAGAGAGAGAGATTTTCAGATAGAAATTTTTTAGATGTCTTCCTTTTGCTGAGAGGACTTCTATTTATAGGGAAAGGAAAGATTCCTTTCTTTATGCTTTCTTTGCTGGCGTCCACCAATAATGCTTGTTTTATTAAATGTGGCTTCTTTTTCTTTCTGAGTGGAGACTTTACCCCACCCTCCACATGCCTTTGTCAGGCATATTGCATTATTTCTTTATGACGGGCCTTCCTTGGTTGGGGCAGCTGGATAACTGGTCCTGGGAAGCTTTGACATCCTGTTCTTAGACATATTTCACCGCCAGCTTCATCAACTTTTCCTTCATTTCTTCTAGGGGGATATCTGCTAATTCAGATTGGCAGTATAATTTCCCCAGCATTGAATCAAAAATTTCTTCATTCAATGCTTCATAAAGTTCTATGACCTTGAGTGTGATTTTTTCTACAATGTATGAATTAATCACGCACTTGTCCCATCAATGGATAACTCATACCCTCTACAGAACAGGGACATACTATTCTTGATCTACCTTATAGTGCCATTGGACAATCCATGGAATTCTGTACATAGCTAGAAAGTAGAATTCGGCATAAGGGATAACATTTTTCTGGGACTTATGTTTGTTGAATTCAACAAATTTGTCAAAAGATTCTTTGACAGCTTCTGGGAATTGATCAGATACCAAACTTTTCTTAGCGAACCAGAGGTGGAAGCAATTTGGGAACTTTTTCTGGTTTGACTTAAAGAGGATCGTCCATGAATTCCTGTTTTCTGAATTTTAAAAATTAAAAATTTCATCTCATGTTTGGATATAGTTCCAGTATGAATAAGCACGGCCGCTTAATTTTTTAAACAAGAATCTCTTCCTGGTATGAGGCACTCCTCATTCTTCTGGAGACCAAACTTTGTAGATCCCTAATTTGAAAATTCCAATTTCCTTGAAATATTTTCCGTCTGGTCCTTTGGTATTTCTCTCTTTGTGGTCTATTTTCACAGAACCTCTTTTCTGAAGTATTTTTTCAAAATACTCATATTTTCTAAGGGAATTATATTCCCACATAGGATGCATGTGCCTTGGCCAATATTTTCTCGTCATTTCTAGAGGAGTCATGATCCTCAGGTCATTGTTTTATACTAGGGAGAGGAGCTCCTTTTTCATTTCTCTTTTGTTTTTGAGGAATTCCGAGAGAGAATAAGGTGATCTGTTGAGTTTTGGCAGTGGTTCTGGAAACCAGAGAACTTTCAAAATAAGCTTTTGATCCTTTGCGGAACTCATCATGATGGTAGGGATAAGAAAATTTTCGTCCTCTCTTTGTTTCTCTTGGGGAGAATAACTGATATTGAGGATGTTCTTCTGTCCTCTTTGTACCTTGTGAAGATTTTCCTCTTTCAATTCTTATTTTCTGGCTAGTGGGTAATGCATAAAACATTATTTGCTCTGGCTCTTGATTTTATGTTTGCACGATGGGTGCAAATTTACTTTGTTCTTTGGGCAGATGGATTTCTGTGATATCCATATGCTCATCCATATGAAAGATTGTTTCTAAGAGATCCGGATTATTGACATCTTCCATTCTATCTTTGATCTCTTCCTTTTATGAGTCATGCTTCCCCATATCCTCCCTGTAAAAATTCTCGAGTGAGGAAGTCAGGCAATGAATTCTTATCACCATCAATGTGTTCTATATCGAAATAAAAAATGGCTAAAATGGATTGTCATCTTGCAAATATTTATTTTGAAGCCAAATTTTTAACGTCTTTAAGGAGGACACTTTTGGCTGCCTTACAATCAGTTCGTATTAGAAATTTCTGGTTCAGAAGGTCTTCTTCAAACTTTGTTACACAAAGGATGATTACCAATATTTCTTTTTTAATTGTGGCATAGTTTTGTTGAGTCTGATTCCAGACTCCGGATGTAAACCTGACCAATTTCTCTTTGTTATCAATCTTCTATTTTAGTATCCCTCCATAACCTATTTCACTACCGTCTGTTTCAATTATTTTAAACGCCTCTCGGATAGGAATAGTAGCACACGGGATTTCTTTAATTTTTCTTATGACAAGCCTGATAGCTTGTGTCTGTTCTTTTCTCAATTCTGGAGGACTCTTTTTCAACCTATCAAATAGAGGTTTACAATCTTTGGCCATATCCTTAAAAAATTCAGAGACATAATTAAGACTTCCTAAAAACCTCTGAAGTTGTTTTTTATCCTTTATCTCATCAGAGAATTTTTCTGTAAAACTAATTGATCTATCAATTGGTTTTATGGT
>JBBYHH010644959.1:0-10399 GCA_038382905.1 Daphne laureola
CTATCTTTATGTTTTCAATTCCGCATTTGTTTCATCAACATTCTTCAAGCTAGATCCGTCTTTCAAGTGAGTGTTTCTTCCCTTTGAGTGAGGTTTTCCTCCCATTGAAGAAGGATCACATCAAGTGGTATCTTCTCATTCGCGAGCGTCCCTACTACTTGCAGTGGTTGGATATACCCTCTCCGAGGATACAATCGATAATTTGGAAGTACTTGGAGTACTATAAATGTGAAGTCACATTAGAAGAAACGCCTAAATGTGAAGTACTTGGGTGCGATTGGGGGTACTTGGAGTACTTGGATATGCTTCAATTTGGGTACTTGGAGTAAAAAAAGAACAAGAAGAATGCGAACAGTGAAAAACGCCTAAATGTGAAGTCACATTAGAAGAAGTCGAATACTTCTTTTTATGAAGATGCAATAATTTTCTTGAACTTAAATGTTTTCATTAAATTTGTTCATTAAATATTTAACACTTTTTTATATGCAGTGCAAGAAAGCGAGCCAGATGATGTGCTTGGAGCAGTTTGACGAGGAGTGGCTGAGAAAAGTGGCCGGACAAGAAGATGATGAAATAGAAGTATGACGAGGATGAGAATGAGTGGTCATACTTCGACGAGGACACCTACAAGGAGGTCATGGGTAGGGCAGATGCGGACCAGGAGGGGAGCTGACCAGCTCCAGTTGGGTTAGAATTTGGGCCAATTACTACTACTTATACCCAAATAAAAAAAGAAGATTATCCTTAACCCAAACCCAGCGCAACCCCTAAAAATATGTCATTCTCAACCCCTTAGATCAGTCCCTCCCCTAAAAATTGTGTTTTGATTTTTCAAAACTTTATTACTCCCTCCGTCCACTAAAAAATGTCACATTTATTTTGATAGTTTCACCGTATTTAATCTATGATTTATTTTTCATGAATGTTTAGATATCAAAAATGAAATATTTTATGTGTGTATCATAGTTTGTAATCTAAATTTTCTAAATATATATATATATTTTTAAAAAAGTTAAACATATTATCTTTATTAAAATTTGAGTCAAATATTAAATCTTTAAACAACAAAGTCAAAAAAAATGATAAGCAAATAGGCATAAAGGGAAAAAGGAAATTAAAGAAGAAAATTAATTAACTTACTGGAGTGTTTAGGATGACAAATGCACTTAAGTGCAACACCATAATTCCCATTAGGCTTCTCACAGTCCTTACAAACATCAGGCAAGTGATGATCAACAACAACATCAAAAGCCACCCTCCGGATCGATGCCGGCGGAGGAAGGACCGATAATGAAGGCGGAGGTTGTTGGTGATCATGGTGCAGAGGTGTGGCGGTGGCGGAGACGGTGGAGATGGTGATGGTGGTGATGATGATGATGATGAAGAAACAGATCATGGAGACTGGTGGTTTATTATTGGATAAATGCATTTGATGTTTTCTGGGTTTGTATGTAGTACTGTTGGATTTTGCAATTGTTGTGGTTGGAATGGATTGAGAGGAAAGAGAGCAGCGGTGAGTGGGATCTGCTTTTGATAATCCAATGGAAAGAAAGTGCCTCAAAAGTTGACAGGAATATTTCTTTTGGTATATTTCAAATAGTAAAAGAATTTGATAGATACAAATTCGAATGAGAATATTTTTATCTAGGACAGTAAAACGAACCGAGGCCATTCTCTGACGAGCATATTCGAGCCGAATCTCATAAGCTTTGAGCTCGAGCTCGAACTATCCGAACCTCATAAGCTTTGAGTTCGAGCTCGAACTATTTTTTATGTTAGTGTATTAAATGAGCCGAGCTTGAGCCTGAGAGGTTCGGGGCTCTCGAGCCTACACAAACCTGGTAGGTTCGAGTTCGAGCTCGTGTAAATTAAATTTATTCTTTTAAATTGATGTGATGTATCCCAATTTTTTCGGGGTTCATGAGTCATTTAAAGTCTAATGAGCCTAACTTTGAAATCAATTTTTTTTACGGAAAACGACTTGTCATTATCCTTAAAGAAAATAAGACAAGCCAAAATTTACGGAACCAAAAGCAAACAAAAACCTAAACAACCCATGACTATTAGCAAAAAGACGAACTAAAAGACTTAAACAACCAAACAACAAACTAATACTGAGATAAAAGACCGAGGAGCAAAAAGCAGTAGGAGATGAAGACAACCAAGGCATAGTGAATCGTCTCCGAGAATGCCCACACAAGAGTTGAAAAAGCACAGAAAATAGCATAGTGAAGTAATATAGATCCACGATCTCGACCAAGGCGCACCCAAGTAGCTCCCATGGAGCTAAACACCATCTCATTGTACTTGTGCCATCGAAGGAGTCACATAACCATAAGCAGTGCACCACCAACCACGGCCAAAAGCACGTCAGCGACTACCGAACCGAACAAAAAGCTAAAACCCGATGACACCAAACTAGTCTAAAACCAGAACACAAGAGCATAAAGAAAACAAACAAAAGGGTCCAAAAACACCCCAAGGATTGCCAGGCCGACCCTGCACTTAGGAAACCTTGACACCACCCAATCATGTCGGTGGGTGGAGCAGGGAAAACCCCAACCCCACCGACCCACGTTTCACAACCTAACCAAAAGCCATAGCAATCTGTTGACCACCAGAAACATCAAAGCATTGAACATAAAATAACACAGATTTCCTTGACAGCAACCAACCAAAAAAACAACCTATCTTGATAACATCTTTGTCGGGGTAAAGCACCATAGGCAATAATCGGTGAGTCCACCGAAATGATATATCCAACACCATCACCGACCAGAACCACGTATGAATAGAGAAACGCCTAGATCTTGATCCCTCATCATTACCGCCTAAGAGCTGCACAGGGCACTTGGGGAGAGGATTCCGCCTGCATTTAGAGGGATGAGCACATGCCCGAGAGGTAGAAAGCAGGCCCATCGATCGCCCACCGGTGTGGACAGAGGATGAACGAGATGCCCAGAGTGGAGTAGCAACAAGCTACGGTTGTAAGGGAAAATGAGAAGACCATACAGTCGTAGAAGGCAGAGAGGCATTCGGGCTTGAGCATCGCCGGAAGCCTGGAGACACCGAGATCTGTGATGGCGCTTGGCGGTGACGGCAACATCCGGAGGAAACCCTAGAGGCGACTAGGGAGAACATCGTTTCCTTTGAAATCGAACCTAAGTGAACTATTCCCTTTAATTTTGAGTCTCACAAACCTTCGAGCAGAGCTCAAATCTATAACGCACCGAGCTCGAGCACAAATAAACGGGCTCGATGAAATTCAAGCTGAGTTTGAGCTGAGCCTAATTTTCATGAGCTCGAGCTCGAGGCTGTTATGTTCGGGCTCGACTCGGTTTGTTTTCAGCCATATTTTTATCTACAATTTTACTTACTTTTCCAATTTTAATTTGTTCAAGATTGTGTTCTTCCGAGAATGTTATTCATCACCTAGGTGAAATTTCACCTATTTGCTAAAGAGTCTATTATACCCTTATATATAAGTAGTTTTTCTTTTAGTTATTGCATTTCTTCAGTTGAGTTTCTACATCCTTTTCTTGTTTCACTGGTGCCACGTTAGGGCATCTTCGTCGATCGGTTTCATCGATCAGTTCTCACGTTTTATCGGAGGTTCTTCTTGGTCAATTAGTTCTCGTGTCGTGTTAGAGTTTCTTCCTTTTTGTCATTTTGTACTTGCGTCATGTCACAGGTTCTTCTCCGTCGATCAATATCAGGTACATATTACATGTTCTTCACCATTTCACCTTCTTATTCTCTACGATTCTACTGGTCTTCATAGATTTTCTTTTAACTTCTTTTCCTTCGTTAATTCGATGTTCAGACTTGTATTAATCGAAGTCGAGGTTGATATTTGTAGCTGCCGTAAACATGTATCATATAAAGTAATACAGTGTCTTTTATATATTTATGGTTACTTACCGAATAGTATTACATATCAAACTTTCCAACTCATAGTTACCTGATCAATCAAATCTGAAACTCCCAAGTTTACAAACTGAGATAGAGGAGTCGTGAAAGGAGTGTTACGCGGTCCAGGCAACCACTGATCCTTCCACACAGAAACTCCCTGACCCGAACCAATCCTCCAAAAGGCCCCTGCTTTCAGAACAGAACATCCCGCCAGCAAAGCTGTCCAAATAGGGGACGGTTGAGAATGTGTCACCACCACCCCCATTCCCCGGTGTGGTGGAAGCTGATAATTATCCATTATTCATGCGTTTTTACCTCCATACACATGCTTTTATTGATATTTGTTAGTACTTAGTGTGGGCGCAAGTGTATTTTTGTAGGTATTCCATGTCAGGAGTAAAAATGGGAGAATCTTGATGAAAAAACGCATAAAAGAACAAGCGGAGGACCTTAATGCAAACTCGGAAGAGGGTTCAAGGAAAAAGGAAGAAATTAGCTTCATGTGAAGTTGATACCAACTTCAAATGACCATATCGCTTTTGTCTGAGCTCCAAATTGAGTGATTTAAAGTGGAAAAGTAAAGTTCAGGAAGAGAGATTTCTAGCAAGACCAATTTCAACTAATTTGAAGGTCTGTAACGTCTTGTAGAGCATTTTCAAGATGAGATATCCAAGTAGACCCATCAGGACATTTTGGACAGGAGGCCAGGCAACCGCCAAGCGACCCGGTGCACAAATTCAGGTGATTGCCTGGCCGCCGACTACAATTTTTTGCCCAGCTTTAAATTCCCCCGAAAATATAACCTAAGCAATTTTTTTTTACAATTTTTGAGCGATTTTTCTTTCCCAAAACTCGTTCTTAGGGTTTTGGGACCTTTTTTTCTTCACGTTTCATCGTTTTAGCTTGGATTTCATGTTGGAGGATTGAAGATTTCTACATAATTCCTAAGATTTTCTATCTCTACTCTTTTCTTATTTTGCAATTATGTTTATCCTAATTGTGAAAACTAGTTTGAGCATGAATATGAAGTAGTTTTCCTATCTCTTTAGTTGTTTGGGTAATTATGTGATTGTTAGATGATATAACCATGTTTAATTGATGATTTATGCATGTTGGTAATAGTTTCTTGAACCTAAAGAAAAGGTAGAAGGTTTAGAGTAGCTACTTAATTCCCTATACCTATTATTGTTTGGTGGAGTGTTTCGAGAGATTACCTCACCAAGCCAACCATGAGAAACTGTTAGATACCCTATAATTATTCTAAGAAGGTAATTTAGGGTATTAGGAGGCTATACTTGCGCAAACCTATGACTTTCATTAATGGTGTGAGCATAGAGATCTTGTTTGGTCATTAATGGAAAGGATGACCCTAGCCTCGCAAGTTAGGGTTTGAATTATATCCATCTCCATCAACATTACATTCTTCTCAACTGAGCATGTCATCTAGCATCATCAACCCTAAGCAACCAAGTGGACTTTTAGTCATTAAATCTTAACAAATCAATTCTGTTCTATTGCATTCAGATTCAGCTTGATCATTGTTTCATTTAGTTAATTGATACTGTTTGGATTCCTATTCTGTAACAAATACTTCATCATCATTATATATCTTATTCGATTAAATATAAAAATACCAAAAATATTGTGTTTAACTAATTGTCAATTGTTATTATCAATTCCCTTATGTTCGATCCCACTCACCCTACTACAGTTGTAACCTTACACTTGAAAAAAATATTTTTAGAAACTAGACACATTGATTTATCTTATATATATAAGTTAATCAACCGTATATATCAAAATATTGAAGAAAAAAATAAGGAGAAGGTACAATTTTAGCACCAACGTTTGAGGTTTGGCACCTTTCTAGCACTACTTTTAAAAAGGGCTCTCTTTTGGCATTACTAAACATTGGTTGGTCTTGTTCTAGCAATGATTTTGTTTGTTAGCACTTGTTTGCCATTAATGTATCTAATGGCGAGTAACTTAGCAAACGGCTCTACCACGTGGGTATAATTTATAAATGTGGTATCCACATTGTAAATAATAACTTTTCTCGTGTTTATATGAGGAGGGTGGAGTATTTGGCGCTTTAGACAAATTTGGGGGTTAGGGTTTCGGCTTCAGGAATTGGTTGATTTTGTTGATTTAGGTGTCAAAATTGGTTGATTCTGTTGATTTGGGCGATCGTCCTCCAGTTCAGCTCTGAAATGGTAAGCTTACCAACATCATCCAGCTCATCTGGAAATTTTGGATATCGTTCAAATGACGAGAGTGGTGTCCCGCGGCAACAGGTAAGTTTTCTTGTTTATATCATTTCTGTTTTGTCTTTTGTTGAGGGATTTGGGTCTCAGTATCTACAATTTTTTGTTGGATGTTGTTGTTTGTTGATAAAGATCAAGTTTTATGGGATTGGGCCATCAAGGCTCAAAGTAGGCTGGAGCAAGCTCAAACTGAGGTTGATGAATTGAGGACTCAATATGCTAAGCTTAAAGGTCTAGCTGATTTTCTGACAGATTGTGATGTCAACCAACAAATTAAACTGAGGCATGTTGCTGCTGAGAATGAGGCTCTGAAGAGGAGTCTCAAGTGGCACCAAGCAATGACTGCAATGGCTAGTATTGTGATGGTGTTTGTTGCTCTCATCCTCCTCCGGCTCTTCAAGTAGGACATAATCTGATTTAGGTGGTAGTATGATAGGGTTGGAATTGGTGAATTTTGTGTTCTGGTACTTAGTAGGACAACTTTGTTTTGAGGATTATTATGTTGTTGTTAGTGTTTTGGTAAGACATTTGTAATGTCCAAGTACTAAGAAATGTAACAATTAACTCTCTAGATTGTTGTTTTCATCAATGCATCAATTCTCATTTCGGTTAAACTTGTACTTGTAGAATTCAACTAAACATAGTGGTTTTCATCAATGCATCAATTCTCAGATACTAGTAATGGTCCAAATTTACCATCTACAAAAAAGGTGATGGTAATAATTGCCCATTCAAAACAAAGCTCTTTCAATTGCACCTATGCACCTGTAAGCTCTAACACTAACATATAATTGGTGCAACCTATCCACTAAAACCCTAGGCTAATCTCTTTAAGGGTTCATGTGAAGTTCCAGGACCTCCTGGTTGCTTCCTCTTGACCTGCTCTCCACTTCCTCGGCCTCTAGCTAAAACAGAGCTACCTTGGGATCCTGATACTCCAATCGCCAAAGTATGTTGGCTGGATCTACTAGGCTGCATTGTGATAACAGAAGACGTAAAAGAGCATCAGTATGAGCATCATATACCATCTCCTATATTAGCAACAGAAAAGGATCATCAATTACATATTGTATGTCATCTCTCCAGTAGTCAAGTTGGTGTGAACACCTAGACCATTGAACCTGCCAGTCCTTGGAGCTTTAAAACCACTTACCCCAGCTGCTCTACCACTGAACTTTCCATTACCTCTTCCCCTTGCAATTTGTTGCAATGTTGGGTTAAATGACACCCAGTCTTCACCAGCTAGAACGTAACTATGTTGTGTTGATGGTCCACTTCCAGAACCTTGCTGCAATTCATATAATGATCAACTGCCATCAACTGTCAAATAATGTAAGAAAGTATTTGTTACCTCAAACTTGCATTTCCTCTTGTTATGGCCAGGTTGCTTGCATTTTCCACAAAGATGCAATATGACCCTTTTAGGTCCTTGTGATGGTCTCTCCTCATTTTGATCCCTCGCTCTCCTTAGCTATCATTAGCTTGGGTCTCCTGAGATTCTCTTTACTTTAGGCTCAGATATTAGTAATGTATCAGACATCTCCCATGCATTAGGGCCACTAACAGGCTGGAAGGAGTATTTGAAAGCATCCATGAATGTTTCTTTCCTATAACAGTCAACAACATAAGTCTCCAAAGGTTCTCGCCTGTCAATAATACAACATGCTGCATGTTGGCAAGGAATGCCTATCAAATCCCATTCTCCACAGTTGCAGACCATATCTCCCAAGTTAATTGTATATTGCTCCATGTTGTAAGACACCTCATAGCCGTCTACACCATTGAAACCGATAGTCCACATCTCATAATCCTTGACAACTTCTTTCAATTTTTTGGTAATTGCAGGTCCAATGTCATTTTCCCACTTCATTCCAAATAGTCTCTTCTCATGAAAACAACTCATCATATACTTCCTAATGTCCCCACACAGTGAGTATATAGGCTTCTCTCTTGCAAGCAAAACAACATCAACACCATTAAAAGCTTCACAGATGTTGTTTTGATTGGAGTCACACTTGACTTCTCTATTGAAAAATGCTTCTGAGCAGCTATGGGGATCAGTTTTCAACAAGTCTTCTTTGGCTATAGGATGCACTACCACTTTTCCACTTCACCGTTCACACGTGTTACTTAAATCCAACTCACCGTTCAAAATAGACCATCTCATTAAAAAATGCACACTCAGCAATGAAGAACGCCAACCTGCAATTTTTAAATGGTGATGCCAAACGAGCACCATAAAGTATAATGGTAGGGGTAAAAGAGAGCCATTTTTAAAAGTAGTGCTAGAAAGGTGCCAAACCTCAAACGTTGGTGCTAAAATTGTACCTTCTCCCAATAATAATTAAGAAGAAGTTGCGAGAAACGATCCAATTTCATTGAAAGTTTTTTTCCTTTGGCCAAAATTCTGGTGAAATCCCATTTTAACAAGGGGAAGAAATCCCTTGGGTACGTACGATGCAATTGATAATGTGAACTACTCTTGAATCAGCTCGCTCAGCTCCAACCCATATGATCTGTTGCCAAAATTTGTCTTTTCGGTGATAGTTCTCATGATCGGGTCAGCTCAGTGAACGCTTGAGCTCGATTTTAGAAAAATAAAAAACGGAGGATGAGGACGATGAGGCTCTATACATCTTACGGATCAAAGACTTAATTCATCTCGTCACGGCGGATCAGGGATGACAAGTTCAAGCCAGACGATGACAAGGTTTTGACCCACAGCTAAAGGTGCAGAGGACATAGGTAATAGGGAAGGAAAGAAGTTCCTAAAGTTTAGGGGTTCTTATGAACAATTAATATACTTTAAGGGTATTTTATTATTTAATAATCATTATGAAGTTCTTAAAGTTAGTTAATTTATTATTTAAGACCTAAAACTTTCAAGAATACCAATTTGGTCATCAAAACGTTAGAAATCTAACACCGTTAACAAAGTTACTGAGTCAAGGCCCTTAATTGCACCGAGTTAAATAGTTGAAGGTACCATTTTGCCCGTTTGTTTGTCCAGACCATAAATCGCCTTAGTCACTATAGTTCAGGGTACTATGGGATATTTTAGCCATTTCTAAATTATTCAAAATTTTGGGTCAAATTATATAAGTTTTCAAAGTTTAGTGTGAATTTGAAAATTTGTGAAAGTTTAGGGTAAGATTGTAACTTACATGTTAATTGTTCTTTTTTCGAGATATGGACGATGGTACACCGTCACAAGATGATTCCAGTCGACATGACTCTGTGTTAGGTTCATGAGGGAGGTCGTTCTCTCTTGGGTGCCATGTTGGTTCGATGCGGACCAACGTGAGTCATGTAAATGATGAGGTTTGCCACTCGAGCGGATTCTTTCATAGGGATGTGGCCACCACTTCTCAATACTACTTGTCCCACCGCTTTCCTAGTGGCGAGGCAGATGCTCGAGGGAGGGTACTTCTACTTCTGCGCCACCAGAACCGCTCCTACCACCGCGGGAGAGAGGACCAGACGGTCGATTGGTCGCTCCCATTGGCCAGTAAGTGTTATTTAATATACTTCATAATTGTATTTATTTAAGTATACGACTATGTATTAATTAATCCACTTTCTGTATTTTGATGCAGGACTCATCGGGATCCCGGGTGCGATAGGGGGTATTTTCGATTAGCGCTTCACTGGTCTCCCCTCAATGTATGGGCCCTATAACGTAACAACTAAGGCATAGTGGGTGAACGCATTCGCGTTATTGTTTATTTATCCATTTAACTTTTTAACTTCCTTAAAACTTTATACTAACTATTGAATAAATGAAATTGGATGAGTGAAGGGGCACACATGGACAAAGCCTGACTTCGTGGCGAACCTACACTCAAGGTTTGCGTCATTCTACAGGACGACGTTGAACAACATTTGAGGAGCATTCGAGAGAGACCATCTGTCAACACCCCTCCCCGGCCGGCATGTGCGGAAGCGTCGGAAATGGTGCCGGAAGGCGGTGGTGATGTTGCAACGGAACTTTTCAATTAATAGCGGAACCCAAAACCCGGCCATTTTTTTCAAAATGTTTTCTGAACTTATTGTTTCTAACGCGTTACTTAGGTTTAAGGCATTCTAATTACTTAAAGCCTAAACCTGCACCCGAAAACACGTTAGTGGTTATCACAGAATATCGCACGTTTACCAAAATATAAATAACCATATACATCAGATCAGAACTACCACCCACTTCATTGGGTGAGTAGTTCCGCAAT
>JBBYHH010645070.1:0-10399 GCA_038382905.1 Daphne laureola
CTTAATGATCCTTGATCTTTGAAGCTTTGTGATGAAAATTGATGGAGAAAACTCCCTTGGGGCTGCCTTAAACTTTCGGCCAGACCATGAGAGAAGAAGAAGGAAGTTGTTTTCTCTTTCTTCTTACTCTTACTACCTTACTTATACAATAATTCATGAATTTCCTTTTCTTTTCTTTTCTTTTCTTTTCTTTGAGATAATGTTTCTTACATTATCTCTTCCAATCCATTCCCAACCTTTCGATTGGATTCTCATCAAGATATCATCCATTGGATGCATGACAAGAGGTAATCCAAAACTTCTTCCAAAATGATTTCTTCTTACTTACACATTTCTCATTTCTTTTCCTTATTTCCTTTTTCTTTCATTTCTTTTCCTATCAACTTAAGCCCAACCAAAATGCCCAATAAAGCCCAACAAAAGCACCGGCTATATGAGCCCAAGACCCATTTCGTTTTTTCCAATTTTTTTCTAAAGTTGACTATTTTGCCTTCCGAACCCAATTTTTTACGAAATGGCCCGACACTCTTAAAATATTGTAAAACACTTAAATTTCATATAATTGCTTCTAAATAGCTCCTTGGAATATTTATTTCACTCCCATCATCAAATTTACTTAAATTCCCAAGTCCCGGGAAATTCACATAATTAAATTCCGGCCACTTTTCACTGAAAACCAATAGTATTTTAGGGGTGGGTTTAACATTATCAATCCTTTATCTAGGATATCTTGAATTTATTTCTTGCAATATGTTGTTAATTCTTTGTTCATCTGAATGGCCATTGATCTAGTAGGAATATATTTTTCTTCAAATTCTGTCTCATAGGGCAGACTGACAATATGTTTCTTTCTTTCCCAAAATGCATTGAGGATTTCTGCACAGATTTTCTTATTCAGAATTTCTTTAAAACTCTGAATCTTATGTTGCAATTCTGGAGTCTTTATTTTGTCCTCAACACTCTTGTGTTTTATATCTTTTTGAAGACTCATTAATATTTCTTGTTTATTGGTTAGATTGATATTGAGTTCTTCTAATAAACTAGTTCGGGGCGGTTCTGCAAATTTAAAAGTGATTTTTCTCCCAAATTTCTTAGTAATCAACCCTATTTTGTCAACTTTATAAGGCATTATAGTACTTAAAAAGGGTGTTCCTAAAATTATATTCTGATTCATTTGGACATTAACCGTGAAGTGCTGTGATATGCAAATTTCATCATTGCAGACATCTACATGAGTTAACTTGAATCTCATTGGCATTATTTATTTTTTAGCTGCTGTAATATACCAAAATGTTTTTTCTAGGTATTTGTGGGGAATCAATCCCTATTTGATTATATTTCTATCTGCCCCTGAATCAATTAGTGTGACAGTTGTAATTTAAAAAAAAAATCTACGCGTAGCGTGATCAGGCTTGTGTACCTTTGATTCTGTACATAATTAATCTCATTGATTTGTAGGGGTTTATTCTGCAAAGAAGTTTCAACTTGTTCAAATTCTTTGAATTCTTATTGTTTTTCTTTCTTTTATAGATTAGCCTTCTGATCATAATTATCTAGATTTTCAATTATGCTTTCTTCTTGGGAATGTGTTTCCCAACCCTGGAGCTCTAGGAATTCAATCATTTTATTTAATTCTTTCACCTCATTCTTAACCAGGTGAAGCTCTATTTTTAGCTCTTTAATAGTTGGCTCTCTATGGCTTATTTGGGTCTGGTCTACTCTTTTTAATATTTCATTAAAACTGTAGACTTGAGGTTTATTTACCTCTTGCCAACTATCCTTTTTCTTTTCCCCCTTGAGACGATCTTGTTTTTGGCAATTTATTTTTTCTATATGCCTTAAGAGTATTTATTTTCTTATTTCTGGGTCTTTTATATTTTTTGCAATTGCTAGGACCATTTCATCAGCATCTGTTATTGCATTAATCTGGAGCATATTTAATTCTAAATTTCCAAATGCCTTATGTATGTCACATGAATCGCATTGACATTTAGAACCACAACTCTTATCCGATTCTTGGCTTGACTCACTACTTGAGTCAAACTCATTAAGTTCATTTGAATTTTCTGATTTATTAGATGTCTCTTCAAAGTCTTCTCCAGACTCCCTATTAAACATTATTTACATTAAAATTTGTTTTAATCATTCATCAATTTATAAAGCATTTATTTTCTGCCTAGTTCTACATTTGTTCTGGAAGTGGCTTACTTTACCACATTTCCGGCAAACAGGTTATTTTCTATTGAATCGTTTAGATTTGTTTTTCGTGTCAATTTTTTTACCTCTGAACTTCCTATATCTCACAGGTTGTCTTTCTTCCTATTTGTTATATCTTCTTTTCCTATAATTTCTGTAGGGTTTGTTTCTTCTATACATCTTGTGTTCTTTATCTAGATCGTGTAGACTATACCCATATTGGGCACAAAAACTTCTCATCTCTCTTCTCCCCTCAAGTCTTCCTTTCTTAACTTGTTTTTTCCATTTAAGTTCATGGCATATTTTAAGACCAATTTCTTTTATTTATGAGAATATATGACCGTAGGTGAAATTCTCTATTTCTTAATTTTCTTGGTTCTTTTCTGTTATGACATTAAGCTCAGCTCCCTTTTATTTATCATCTTTTATAGTCAATTTTCCTACCTGTTCAACTAATTCTTTCATTCTGTCAGAAATATTTTCGCTCTTTCTTCCTAATATAAATATTGGGAGGCTAGAAGGAAGGCGGATACAGGGCTTAGCCATATTAGGCTTATGTTGGACAGAAGATTTCGAAGTACTAGATTTAGTACTACGATTTTGCTCTATCCTTTTAGTTTCTTCTATTCTACACATTTGTCTTCCTATTGACTGTAGATATAGATTCGTGTAATTCTCCTATTCAATCAGAGATTGAAGATCTTTTTTTTCTGCTTGTTTAGAGGTATTTTCTTTATTAACCGTTTTAAATTGTGAGACAGTTGTCTGTTCTCCTAAAACAATTGTTTTAGAGGGAGGATGTGTTGTAGTTACGTTCTTGATTTCTTCTCCTTCTTTAACCTTGTAGGTGTCCATGTATCTTCTAACGCAGACAAAATTGTTTTGTTATTTAAGACCATGGTAGGGATAAACCATTCAAAGAACTTTAGATTTGTCCTAGTTTGACGAATCTTTTTATACCAAAATTTTTGTATTTTTCCTCTTTCTTCTTTGGTATAGTTTTATGCCAACCACATTCTTTTTGCTGTATTTTCTTCTCACATAAATTTATTTCTGAGACCCTCATAATTTATTCTGAAAGGTTCTCTTAACATGTTTATCTCAAAATCTGAGAAACTGACTTTATCATCTTCAACTGATTTAGATGATTGGGCAGGTTCTACTTTAATTGGATCTATTTTATACACAGGATGAGACACTTGTTCTGATGATTGTCTAACTCCTCCAATGTATTTTTCATATTCTGTCTCTGACATTTGTGAACACGATGTCCGAGATGGTACCCTAAGAGGTTTTTCTGAGAAGTTAATTATTCTGGTTACTCGATCTTTACCAAATTTAATTTCAATTTCTATGTTGTCGTATTCTATGATTCTATCAACTTCTATTATCTTAAGTGATTTAACTGGTATTTTATTTTGCATCACCCATTTATCAGGTAACTTAATATCATTCCATTTTATCGGTTTTGAGATAACCACATTAGTCTTCTCAGCATTAGCTTGGATTAGAAGAGTTTCTCCATTTGTATCAAATTCTAGAGCCTTTGGCTCAATTTGTGTTGTCATCACCTTGTAATAAATTCTGTATACAAGAGCTAGATTCTGGTATCCTTGCAACATATCAAAACCAGAGGTGAGGATGTTTGCAGTTAAGACTTTCATGATATGTGGATTCTTTAATAATACTGTAAAATTTGGATGACAATTGAAGTATATTACGCCATCACAAAGACTTGATCCTACCATTCCCAGTAAGGAATCAGTGAATTTGTTATGCCTATGATCTCTCAGGGCAATAACAACCGAAGTATTTAATTCATTTCTCGTTAATGGTTTTAGGGCGATCTGAACCAATCCAACATGCAAATAATTATATTTATTATCAAGATGATCTTTTATGGTGTATTTGGATAACAGTTCAAATTTATGATCGTCTCTCATTATTGAAACAGTTATTTTCACCGTCTTGATGGAATATAAAGTTCTTAACTCAAAAGTTCATTTCTGGTAAATATTAAATTTGTTTACTTTTGAAATGTTCGAGTTTCCTAAGCTTTTCTCTATGTTCCGAATTATTATTCCTTGACTATTTTTTACTCTTCCCTTTTTTTTTTGACTCTTCATCTTCATATCCCTTAGACACAGATCTTGTTAAGCCTTTAAAGATTCCAGCCATCAGTTATTTAAGTGGTTTTTAAAATTTTAATTCTTATCTGTCAACGAGGTCTTTTATTTAATCTTATCACCCTACACTAGGGTCTTACTGTTGAAACGCGACTTGAGTGATAAACAAATAAAAATTTTAGACCACTTTTGAAAATCGATAGGCTTAGAAAGATTTAAATTTTTTTTAAAGATCTGGGGTCAAAGTGACAGAAGTTCAAAAGTTTGAGGAGCAGAGAAAAATAGGAAATAAGCGAAAATAATTCTTTTAGAATTGACTTGATGGATGAGTTTACGTTCTAGGACCAGAACATGTCACGAAACTTAAGAGTATGACTATTATGAGGCGAAAAGTTATTATGAAAGTAGAATAGATCACAAAGTTAAAACTGAGACTGTGGGTGAATTTTATTATTTCTGTTCGTCCGAGTAAAAATTAATCATATTTTATTTTTTTTATATGATTTGGCCGGTATAATGAAACTGTCAAAATAAATGATACAATCTTTTAAGGACGGAGAGTGTATATCATTGAGTTTCTTCGACTTGTACTACTAATGAGTTTTTAGTCCACCTTCCCATCTTAAATGACAACAAAATGCATTTTCTTATTTATGAACCGCGGTAAACTCATTGGGAATTTTTTTTTACAAAAATTGACATAGAACTTCTGGAATTTTACCTTCTTTTATCCCAATTTTTTTGAAAGATTAAATAAACAATTTCTCTTATCATTTCCTCTTACAAATTTCATATTTAATTTAAAACCTTTCAAATTTTATATCAATTTCCTTTAAATGAACACACAAACTTAATTAGTCAGCTCCGACTTCGTCGAAGATGAGTACTGTCTACTAAGTCCACGAAAGACTAAGGAAGCAACATCACCTAATTATAATAAAAGGTTAATAAGTATGTCACTACATTGAATCATACCGGTCAAATCATATAAAAAAACAAAATATGACTAACTTTTACTCGGACAGAAGAAAAGTATCGAATTATTTAAAATGTACTCGAGCCGTCCTAAAATAATATATGTCATATGTCCAGTGTTTGTAATTTTTAAATCTACTCTTCCCGTATTAAATATGTTGTTATTTTTAATTTTTTTTTATATATAAATTAATATGGTCTTTGTTCATTAACTCTTTTTATATAATTTTTTATTATTATCTCATTCCAAATCCAACCTCTTTCCTTCCAATCTATTTTCTAAATTATTTGAATGAGTGCATTTGTAAAATTAAAATTGACTAAAATAAAACTGAAATAATTTTCTCCTCCAAAACCGTAGGTTTTGTGAGTGTTGCTGTCGCCTCCCTTCTTTTCTTCTTTCTTGCACTGTAAGTTTCTCTTCTCTGCTCTGTTTTGCTTCGCTGTTGGCCTCCCTCTCCTCCGTTTTGCTCATGTCGGTCGTTTTCTTGGTCTCGAGCATGGATGCTATTGCACTCGATGTCGACAAGCATGCCCAAGTTGTTGCCATTGTTCCAACGCAGCAAGCAACCTACTCCCTCGCCGCTCGTGTCATGTCGTCGCGTCTGGTGCAACCGTATCATCTCCAAACGGTACTTAAGGCGGCCTGGAGGAATGAGGTCTCCTTCCGTGTGCATCAAGGCACGATAAACCCTCGAGACAATCTTTTTATTTTTGAATTTGATCAACAATAGGATATTGATCGAATTCTTCGGCTGAGACCTTGGAATTTTGATAATCGAGTGATTATCTTTCGTCAACTACTTGTCGGTGATCAACTTTCGACCCCATCACGGACTACTGTGGAATTCTGGGTGCATGTGCTTGACCTACCGTTTGGCTAGGCTTTTCGTGCCATGGGAGAGATATCTGGCAATAAGATTGGTAAGGTTAAGGAAATAGATTGGGACGGTACGAACATGCAACTGCTCGTGGAGGTGGATATCTCAAAGCTCCTCCGTCGAGTGATTCCTACTATAAGTGTTGATTCCTCCAAATTACTGTTGAATATGAAATATAAAAAATTGCCATACTTCTGTTTTCGTTGTGGTTTACTCTCTCATGTGGAAAAAAAGTATGTATGGAAACTTATGAGAGCATGTATGATTCGTGGTTGTGCACAAGACCTTTGACAAGGACTAGGGAAGCAAAATTTTGAGTGGAGTGATGATTGTGTAATATTCATATGTTTTATCTCCATACACATGATTTTATTGAAGTTTACTAGTACTTAGTGTGGGCGCAAGTGTCTCTTTGCAAGTATTCCGTGTCATGGGCAAAAAGGAAGAATCTTGGTGGAAAAGCGCAGGAAAAAGCGGGTTGAGGACCTCAATGCAAACATGGGAGAAGTTCAAGAAAAAAAGAGAGAATTAGGCTCAGGCAACCGTCAGGTGAGCCTGCACACAAGCCAGGGGATCGCCTGGACCCAGAGAAGAAAAGAGGCAGGCGGTCAGGCGAGACTCAGGCGACCGGTCGCACAATCCAGGCGATCACCTGACCCCAGGATACAAAACTGACAGGCAGCCAGGCGACGCGCAGGCGACGGAACGCATAATGCCAGGCGATCACCTGGTCGCCGTTTGGGATTTTTAAGACAATTTTAATACCCCGAAAACATAACCAAAACTTATCTTTTTATGCAATTAGCGATTTTTCACTCTAGAAAATTTGTATCTAGGGTTTGGGACCTCTTTCTACTCAAGTTTCAACGTTCTAGCACAGATTTCATGTTGGAGGATTGAAGAATTCTACACAATTCCTAAGTTTTTCTATCTCTACTCTTAATTCCACAATTATGATATCCCAAATTGTGAAAAACGTGTTGAGCATGAATAGAGAGTAGTTCCTTATGTCTTTGATTGTTTGGGTAATTGTATGATTATTATATGATATAACCATGTTTAGTTGATGATTTATACTTATTGGTAACAGTTTCTTGAGCCTTAAGAAAGGGTAGAAGATTTAGAGTAGCTACCTAATTCCCTACACCTATCATTGTTCGGTGAATTGACTAGAGAGAGTATTTCATTGAGCCAACTATGAAAAACTGCTAGATACCCTAGAATTATTCTGAGAAGGTAATTCAGGGTGTTAGGAGACTATACTTGGGCAAACCTAGGACTTCCGTTAATGATGCGAGCGGAGAGATCTCGTTTGGTCATTAATGGAAATGATAACTCTAGCCTTGCAAGTTAGAGTTTGAATTATATTCATCTCCTTCAACACTGCATTTTTCTCAATTAAGCATGTCATCTAGCATCATCAATCCTAAGCAACTGAATGGACTTTTAATCATTGAATCTTAGCAAATCAGTTCAGTTTTTACCGCATTCAAATCTAGTTCAATTTCTTATTCTCATTTAATTACTTGTTACTGTTAGATTAATTGAGTTACGATTTGTTCACCACTTCATCACATCTTGATTGTTTTAAATACAAAAAATACCAAAAACATTGCATTTATCTGTTTGTCATTAATTGTTATCACATTCCCTTGGGTTCGATCTCACTCACTCTATCACAATTGCGAACCTTACACTTGAGGGAGAGTCGGACTAATAAATATTATTTATCTGTTTGAGTTTTGACATTAGCATGGAGCCGATCATCCAGAGGTTGGTTCCTCCTACGCCAGAGCTGATGGTGCCCGAGCCGTCTGCACCGATTCAACCACATGCTATTGAGGCGGGCAAGGACTCCTTAGCCATGGTTGTTGTGGATATTCCACCATCTGATGATCCCGTGATAGACCGGAGTTTGGTCGTCTCAAATATTGCAATTACTCGGAGCCATTGATTTTTGTGCCTATAAAGTTCTCATTTGACAGTGGTAGGGAGCTAGTTATGGTTTCCACACGTGATCGAGGCCGCGAGGGCGCTCCAAAAAATGGAGCAAAGCATGGCTGACCGAGAGGTGGAGGTGCGACGGGAGGTCTGGCCGCGGGCTGCAAGTGGGCTCGGTTAGGGCTTGTCAACGTCGAGGCGGCTAGGACAGACTTAAGTCCGGCAGGGTTGAGCGAAAGGTCTCCGCATCTGGAGTCGTGATGCTGGGCTAGGTGGCTTTGTCCTTGCTTTCTATACAATGGTATGTTTGTTGTGTTGTGATGTTACTTCAGCAGGTACTGGTTTTGGTTTTGGCTCTCTGGCTAGGATCTTCTACAGGGGATAGACATTATCAAGCTGATCATATGCAACTTTGGTGGTGGATGGCTGCATCCAGTCTTACAGTCTTACGGATCATGCTGCAATTGGAAGCATGTATAAAGCTTTTAGACTATTTGGTGAAAATTTAGAGTTAAGCTGGTGCTGGCGACATAATATCACTATATGGACTATGCCTTATTACATTGTTTGCTATGACCTTTTATCCTAGATTGTTTATTAGGAGGTTCTCTTTTATTATTTTCCCTCGTGCACGTTTGGCTTTTAGTTAGCTTGCATCTTAGCTGAGCTCACCAGCAATTAGAGCTTGTGGACTTTTGATTAAGGGTTTTGTCCCTACCTGTTTTTGTGTTTTTGGCGTTTTGCCGGGTGATTTAGAAACAAAAATTATTTCTTAAAAAAAAAAAAAATTAAAATAGAAAAATATCATTTCATTTAAGATATTTTATTTTTTAAAAAAAATATTATTACAATATATTTAGAACGGAGTAAATATCATTTTTAGTGCGGAGAATTATTGGACAACGCATAGCCTTCTTGTCGGCTGGATCTAGTTCTTCCAAGAAGCCCCCTGTTAGATGGGCTACAGTGTGTTGCCGAGCACTCGGCTTATACACCTTGGGGGCTTGGTGTTTGTGTTTTATTAGCCAAGAAGTTGTGGAGGATCTTTGCAAATAAGGAGTCTTTATGGGTCAAGTGAAATTACGTAAGGATGCGTGATCTATACCTGTACCTAATAATGCTCTTTGGTGGTAACGTCAGCATTTGGCATTTAGAGAAGAAAATCGGACTAAACTGAAAGCGAAACAAAGCCAGTTTTTTAAGTGATCAATCCGTTACATCAATATAGACAATTAATAAGACAATATAGATTAGAGACTGACTGCATAGGAAAAAGAAGAATGCTATCATGCCTTAAACACATTTCTTATTCCTAATTCACAAATCTAAAATTGCGTTAGGATCGCCAATCACCTTCTCATTTAAACTTAAACTCAGAAGTTTTAAGGCTCTAACCCAATTACTTAGTTGTGTTTAGTTGTGAAAAACTTTTTCAGTTTTCATTTTTAAATTTTCTTTATAAATGTTTGATAGTATAACTAATTTCTAAATTATGGTTTTCCAAATATTGGAAAATTCTAGTGTTAAACAAGATTCCCTAGTTCAACACTAGAATTTTTTAATATTTAGAAAATAAGATTTTCCATCACTTTAAAAATAATTATATCATCAAACATTTAAAAAAAAAAAAAAAAATTAAAGATGAAAACTTAAAAAAATTCCCCCCACTAAATACGCCCTTAACTTTTAAATACAAGGTGAGAGTTTTCAACTTTTACCTCCATCTTCATAAAAAAAGGCAATGAACTAAGTATGTTCCCAGTAAAATGTCATAATTAGAAAAGGGTAATTCATGATTTTATTAAATCACTAGACCTGCTTCTCAAGATGTTTGAATTTCTTCCTAAACGAAAATAAATATTGGCCAAAATTAATGGTACATTTGGTTTAAGAGATTGTAAAATGGGACCTAGAGAAAGCCTTCACTAAACTTTCCATACCCATGTCTGCTTCAACCTAATAAAGAAATTGGCCCACTAAGTGAGAAAATAAGAGATGGTAGCAAAATCCATCCTGTTGTTCTTGCAGTGCTCACAAATGGTCCTAATAATTAGCGTGTTTTATCAATTGAGTCTTATAACTTACAATTTTCTCAATTGAGTCCTAATACTTGCATAAGTTTTTCAACTAAGTCCTAAAACTTAGGGAAATCTTTCAACAGAGTCCTAATCCTGAAACTAGGTACTATTCTTTTTGACAAAGTTCAAAAAGGTCATTCACGTTATTAAATGTTCGTTTTATGTCATAACTTGGTTCTGATATCAATTTTGACCCAGGTTA
>JBBYHH010645181.1:0-10398 GCA_038382905.1 Daphne laureola
AAACTAAAGACTCACACTCTTTATAGATTTGAAAGATGACAAATTAAAGATTTCATCAAATATCATGAGAGTTTTTATAATTTATCTGATTTTTAAAACATTTAAAGAAAGTGGAGAAGCGCACATTATATTTAATTTAAAATGTCTGAATTCGTTTGAACAAAAATCATAAAAATAAAGGTTAGATCAATGTTAAACAAAAAATATAAATGACAAAAAGTTTATTGTTCGTTAACTGTTCATAGGTTTGTCCACATAATAATAGTAATAATAGTAATAACAGTAATAATAATACTTCACACTCTTCATAGATTTGCCCACAAATGTTTAATATAACAATGAAATCATCAGATGTTTCATTTAAATTATTTTAAGAGTCTCGATTCAGCAAAACAAAAAACAAAAAGCTTAGTTTCCCTCCTCCATAACTTACAAAAATTCCCTTGAGGTTAGGTGAAACCTCCAGTTTTTTCTCTCAATTTTGAAAAACCTGCAGAAACTTCCCTAAAGTATTATAAAACCTTCAACTACCCCCCTCAATAGTTAATCCAGTTATATTTTCTATTAAATTCGTGGAGAAATTTTCTATTTACATTTCAAATGTTAGAGTAAAATTATTAGGATTAAAATATGTATAATGTAATTAGGTGATTTCTCCGTGAATTTAATAAAATATTAAATGAAATTAACTACTGAGGGGGGTAGTTGAAGATTTTACAGTACTTTAGGGGGTTTTCTGAAGGTTTCTCAAAACCGAAAAGAAAAATTAAAAGTTTCACCTAACCTCAGAGGGGTTTTTGTAAGTTACCTTTTAATTATTTGGTTAAGATCCCAAGTGCCAAAGAGTTTTGTGGTTGAGGTAACATGTATAGAGTGGTGAAAAAAAACATTTAAAGAAACCAAAAAAAAAGTACTGAACTTTAGAAAAAAAATCAATTATACCACTAAAGTTTAAAAATGTCTCTTTTGAAATTAGTTGTTTAAGTAGAGGCTACCCTGCGGTACCTAACGAATATCATGGGTACCGGTACCAACCATTTAAAAAATAAATTTATTAATATACTAGTATATTTTTGTTTAAAAAAAGTTGTATGGTTAATTTATTACCTTTAAAATTATTATATCCATTTTCGATTATCAAATCTTGTAAAAAAATGAAGAAATTATGTTATTATAGCTTAGCGACGAAACTGACGTAATCATCAGTTTACCAAATCATCGTTTTTACCGATGTATAAAAAAATTTAATTACATCATTTTTTAATCCTAAATTTTAGCTTGAAAAAGTTTATAATAATTAAACAAATAATAAATTAATCAAAAAACTCTTTTTTACATAAATAAAATATCTATTTTTCATTTTTTAATCTTGATGGTACCGGTACCCACAATCGCCAGATGGGTACCGTAAAATTTCATGTTTAAGTAGCTGTAATATTTTAGATAATTTCTTAATGGATAAGATAAAAAAAAATTACAATTAAACACTAAAATCTATCCATAAATAACTTTTTTCAAAGCATAAAAGCTACTTTAAAAGATTATTACCAAACACATACTTAACCGTACAAGTTTTTTTATTAGTGGATTGACATGTCGGGGCTTATTTGGTAAGTTAATACTTCCTTCGGTGTTTAAATGATGTATCATTTATTTTAACTGTTTTACAGTATTTAATTTATGATTTTTTTTCATTCATGTTTAGACATCTAAAGTTAAATATTTTTTATGTGTATCATAATTTACAATATAAGTTTCCTGAATATAATTTGAAAGAATTTTTTTGCACTTCTTTATAAATATCTGAGTCAAACATTAAATTTTAAAACAGTTAAAATAAATGATACATCAATGGAGTAAATCGTAATTTAACTTATCATAGTGCAAAAGCCTCTGAAGTAAATTTGTATACTCTCCCCTTCCCGATAAAATTGAAACAATTTTTTATCTTAGCAAAACTGATATGTTTTCTAAAATAAGAAATATTTTCATATCAATTTTATCTTATTACCATCCATTTCTTTTTTTACTATTTTTTTTTTAATCTTATATACATATTTTGCATTTTTTGTTAAATTTCTTACAAGTCTCTGAGATATTTCTTAGTTAATTATTAACAATTCAATTAACAGCCCAAAGATCATCAATACCGAATATTTCATAAATAAAACTTAATATATCTATTGTTTCAGATGACATACATTGATTAACAGAAGAAGATGTAATGGTTGCCATCTTCTTTCTTCTGACTCCTGATGGTTACTCTTCCTCTTCGAATTCGGTTTCTCTCCCTAACCCTATTTCTTTATGCGTTTCTTGATGGAGAAGAATGCAACTGTCTTCAGGGAGGGAGAGGACCCAATCCTTTATATATCATTTAACTTTAAATCTGGTACGTCCATCATATATCAATTCAACGCTTAAGATTAATCACAGATCTAATGCTTTAATTATAAAACGATCTATTTATGACTTAATTAATCGGGTCACATTAAGATTAGAAACTGCAAAACGTAAAAAGTAAATGAGCCATTTGCAGTTACTAATAGCAGATTTCTAACATTCTCCCACTTGACCCGACTATTCATAATATCAAGCGTTGAACCTTATACTATGATAAATTGCTGAGAGTTATGGCGGTTGTGCATTATTAATTCAATGCATTCCCTTCCATATACTACAATACCAGCAATTCATCAATTCATACTCATAATTTATATAAAACAGCATAATGGTCCACATAATGTCTTATATTATAATGATTAAACATAATATCTTTATAAGACTCTTTCTTGTTTAAAATCACATAAAATACGTACTACTACATTAAAACAAGAGACACATAATTGTATATCAGAAACATATAAAAGAGCTCAGAATGTCACACATCAATTATTATTTAATACAACCAAGACTCATTCTTTGAACATGTTCCTTAAATTGTCTTGGTTGTAACCCTTTCGTCAAAGGGTCTGCAATCATAAGTTCTGTCCTGATGTGCATGATTGACACTCTTTGTTTCTGAACCTCATCTTTCACAACAAGATACTTTAGTTCCATATGTTTGGCACCTTTAGAGTATTTGTCGTTCTTTGAGAAAAATACTGCTGCAGAGTTATCACAATAAATTTTCAGCGGCTTGCTAATGGTGTCGACAACCGCAAGTCCTGAAATAAAGTTCCGCAACCATAATGCATGAATTGTGGCTTCAAAACATGCCACAAATTCTGCCTCCATAGTGGATGAAGCAACGATAGTCTGTTTCGCACTTTTCCATGATATGGCACCTTGAGCAAACATAAACAGGTAACCAAAGGTCGATTTTCTAGTATCGATGCATCCTGCAAAATCTGAATCGCAATATCCAATCACCTCCAATTCATTGGATCTTCTATACATGAGCATGTAATCTTTCGTGCCTTGCAAGTACCTCAAAACTTTCTTTGCAGCTTGCCAATGTTCCCTTCCTGGATTACTTTGATACCTCCCTAACATACCGACCGCAAAGCTTATATCCGGTCTAGTACAGGTTTGAGCATACATTAGGCTACCAACAACAGATGCATATGGAATTGATTCCATTTCCTTTCGTTCAACATCATTCTTAGGACATTGCATGATATTGAATTTATCACCTTTCTGTACAGGAACTGTTCCAGGTGAACACTTACTCATTCCAAATCTCTCTAGAATCCTTTCGACATATCCTTTCTGAGACAATCCCAATATTCCTTGTGATCGATCACGGAATATTTCTATTCCAATCACATAGGATGCCTCTCCCATATCTTTCATTTCAAAGTTCGTTGAGAGAAATTCCTTAGTCTCATGCAATATACTTAAATTATTTGCAGCAAGCAAGATGTCATCAACATAAAGGACCAGATAAATAAACTTGCTCCCACTGATCTTTTGGTATATACAGTGATCAACTGTATTTTCCTTAAAACCAAAAGATGTAATAATGGTATTGAACTTAATATACCATTGTCGGGATGCTTGTTTAAGCCCATATATTGACTTCTTAAGTTTACACACCAATTGTTCTTTACCTTCTACAGAAAAACCCTCAGGTTGATCCATATAAACATCCTCATCAAGATCTCCATTCAGAAAAGCTGTTTTCACATCCATTTGATGTAACTCCAAATCATAATGAGCTACTAATGCCATTATTATTCTTAGTGAGTCCTTTTTCGAAACAGGAGAAAAAGTCTCCTTGTAATCAACACCATCTTTCTGAGTGTAACCCTTAGCAACAAGTCTAGCTTTGAATCGTTCGATATTACCACTAGAGTCGTGTTTGGTTTTAAAAACCCATTTGCATCCGACTCTTTTACAGCCATGTGGTAACTCAACGAGATCCCAAACTTCATTCTGTTGCATGGATTTCACTTCTTCTTTCATGGCATTAATCCATTCCTTTGACTCTTTACTATCTACAGCATGTGAAAACGAAACTGGATCCCTATTGATTCCAATATCATAATCTGATTCTTGCACATAAACCACATAATCATTAGAAATAGCTGACCTACGATCTCTTTGAGATCTTCTTAATGCTACTTGTTGTGGTTCATGCATATCAGCATTATGTAAGTCATTTCCCTCATGAAGTACTTCTTCATTTATATGTTGTTCATTATTATCATGTTGTTCTACAACAGCTGGAACAACATTTGGAGTAATAGTAGATGGAGGAACTATTCTAGGCAATGTAACATTTACCCTTGTTTCCTTTATTTCTACTATTTCTCTTCTAGTACTCCCATTGACTTCACCATTCTCAATGAATCTTGCATTACCAGTTTCTACAATTCTTGGACTATGATTAGGACAGTAAAACACATACCCTTTAGATTTCTCAGGGTAACCTAAAAAGTACCCACTGATCGTTCGAGAATCTAATTTCTTTTCATGTGGATTATAAATTCTCGCTTCCGCTGGACAACCCCAAACATGCAGGTGTCTTAAGCTAGGTTTCCTGTTAGTCCATAACTCAAAAGGAGTCTTTTGAACAGCTTTACTAGGAACCCTATTCAACAAATAATTAGCGGTTTTGAGAGCATACGACCACAAATTCTTAGGTAGTGTAGAATCTGACATCATACTCCTAATCATATCTATTAACGTCCTATTGCGCCTTTCTGCTACACCATTTTGCTGTGGTGTACCTGGCATTATGTATTGCGCACATATGCCATAACTTTCGAGGAATTTTGCAAATGGACCTGGACACTGGCATGACTCATTATATTTACCATAATATTCACCACCTCTATCAGACCTTATGATTTTCACCTTTTTATCTAATTGCCTCTCAACTTCCTTTACAAACGTCTCAAGGACATTCACAGATTGAGATTTTTCATGAAGCAAATAGACATAACCATAACGGGAAAAATCGTCAATAAAAGTTATGAAATACTTTTCTCCATTAAAGGCTGGAGTGTCCATAGGTCCGCAAATATCAGTGTGTATTATTTCAAGAAGCTGGCTGCTTCTAGTGGCTCCTTTTTTATTATGTTTGGTTTGTTTACCTTTAATACAATCCACACATAATTCTAGATCACTAAAGTCCAAATTTGACAAAATTTCATTACTTACTAATCTCATCATTCTTTCTTTGGATATATGACCTAGTCTTTTATGCCACAAGAAAGCAGAATTTTCATTCAACATGCTACGTTTACAACCAACATTATTTACTACATTCAGCAAGGAATTCGCATAAGTGTCATTCAGTTTCAATTTATATAATCCATCAACTAGAATACCTGAACCAACATTATCAGTATTCTTATATAAATCAAAACAACCAGATCCAAACATACATCTAAAACCAGAAATATCCAACTTACTTACTGAAATAAGGTTTCTAGATAATGAAGGTACATAAAGGGTACTGTATAAGTCTAATACATATCCACTTTCTAGAATTAGACGATAAGTCCCAATGCCTTCAATTGAAGATTTCATTCCGTTTCCCATAAAGAGAAAACGATCTTCATTTGGATTTATGGTTCGGATCGTAAGAAATCCCTGCATATTATTGGAAACATGAGTTGTAGCACCAGTATCAAGCCACCATGTATTAATTGGAACTTCAACTAAATTTGATTCAAAACTTACAAAAGATAGATAATTACCTTTCTTTTCGAACCAAGCCATCCTTTTCGGACAGTCATTTTGATAATGTCCTTTCTTTTTACAGAAGTGACATTGAACATCCTTTAGTTCCTTCTTTTCCTTATCCTGCCCATTCTTAGCAGGTGCCCTTTTCTTCTTGAAATGACTTGATTTTCCTTTCTTTTCTTTACCAGCTCTATTACTCACGAAACTTACTGAGTGATTCACTTGATTTTTCAAACGTCCTTCTTCCTGAACAAGTCTACTAGCCAATTCATTAACATTCCACTTATCCTTTATAGTGTTATAGTTAATTTGAAAAGGTCCATATTCAGAAGGTAGCGAGTTCAGGACAAACTGGACAAGAAAAGAATCCTCTACTGTAAGTCCCAGGGAATTTAACCTTGCTACAAGATTAGTCATCTCTATAATGTGCTCTTGCATAGTTCGCGACCCATCAAACTTCATGGTCGTGAGTTCTGCCATAAGAGTACCAGCGAGTGACTTATCAGCTGAACGAAAACGCTCTTCCACAAACTGCATATATTCCTTAGCACTTTCTGTTTGTGGAATTGTTGACTTGATGTTGTTAGCAACAGTCATCTTAATAAACATAAGGCTCAATCTGTTACTGCGTTCCCATGCTTTATGGTGTGATTTTTCTGCCTCAGTACTAGCTGCTTCAAGAGCAGCAGGTTTATTTTCAAGGAGTGCCAAGTCAAGATCCTGAACACCTAAATGGAAATTGACTTGTTCTCTCCATTCAGAAAAATTAACACCAGTGAACAATGTAACAGATGAAGCATGTGTATTCATGGGAACTACTGCAAATTAAAATGAAATAACTATAAGCTCATAACTAACGCGATTCAGATGTAGACATAATAGTATAATATAGCACTCCTTTGGGTAGATACTATCTTATACTTAACATAATTAAATATGAAAACATATGTAGGTAATAAATATATTCAATTAAATAGAACTGACATCTTTGGATGATCAATATATATTTAATCAAAATATCTATTAAACCTCATAATGTCAACTAGTTATAGAACAAGACTTTCCTTTGGGTAAGTTCTCAGGTTCTATCATTAGTGACGCCAATTTTAATTGGTATTATTATAACTATCAATAATCATTATGTCACTTATGCACTATTCAGATTATTCTGATTTTGACCACTTTGGTGATTAATAAAATCATAAATCTCATGTGCATAAATGACTTATAACACATACTTTATGCAAAACAATCAGTCACAAAACAATTACTTTTATGCCCAAATTTCAAACAATTATTTTCTCAGGGTAACCTAAAAACTCTGATAATTGTAAAGAAAAAATCGAAAAATATATATCCGACGGTCGGATCCGGCTGGAAAGGACATTAGCTTGGATTTAGCGCTGCGGAGCTCATGTCAAAATTTCAGCCCGATCCGACGGACGGATCAAAAGTTATGCCCTTGATTATGTGCAGAACTTGATTAACCATCATGAGTAAAGCATAGAACAGATCAATCGTTAACATACGAAATATTCAGTTATTGATTTGGGCTCTGATACCAAATGTTAAATTTCTTACAAGTCTCTGAGATCTTTCTTAGTTAATTATTAACAATTCAATTAACAGCCCAAAGATCATCAATACCGAATATTTCATAAACAAAACTTAATATGATCTATTGTTTCAGATGACATACCTTGATTAACAGAAGAAGATGTAATGGCTGCCATCTTCTTTCTTCTGACTCCTGATGGTTACTCTTCTTCTTCGAATTCGGTTTCTCTCCCTAACCCTATTTCTTTATGCGTTTCTTGATGGAGAAGAATGCAACTTTTTTTTTCAGGGAGGGAGAGGACCCAATCCTTTATATATCATTTAACTTTAAATCTGGTACGTCCATCATATACCAATTCAACGCTTAAGATTAATCACAGATCTAATGCTTTAATTATAAAATGATCTATTTATGACTTAATTAATCGGGTCACATTAAGATTAGAAACTGCAAAACGTAAGAAGTAAATGAGCCATTTGCAGTTACTAATAGCAGATTTCTAACATTTTTAACTTCTAACTAACAATATTTCTTAACCTCATCGAATTAAATGTATCAATTTTGATGAGATATAGTAAGTATTTCATATACGATTTAAGTTTCCCTCTCACCTCCAATTTTCTAACCCTCGTACAATTGACTAGTGATCAATAGTTTCTTTTTTGATACATTTGGGGTAAGAGGTGAAGAAGTTGGAAGCTTGAACTCGATCCTATAACATAACCACTAGATTAGATGTTCAAACAGTGATCAATAGTTTTATTAAAATAAATATATTACCAATTATTGAGAGACTATAAAAATGAAAACATATCATTTAATTAAGGACAAATGAAATACTCCATACATTCCACTTTGTTTGATATATTGATTTTTGGATCATAGTTTAATCTAAATTCTCTAAAAATATATTTATTAAAAACAATTATAAAAAATATATTTAGAATCTTTGTAATATGTAGATTCTAAATGTATTTCTTTTTTTTTATAAAAATAATAAATATATTTTTAAAAAAATTATATCAAATTTGACTAGAAAGTCAAACGTATCAAATAAGGTGGAACGGAATATTAAAATACATTGAAGGGTCTATGCTTCCACTTTGAATAAATGAGGTTTACCTAAACCTCTAAATACCCTCTTAATTTTTGAAATCCTGCTAATAACTCCTCCAATTATCATTAAACCTACAGATACCCCTCTGTTGTTATTGAAAAGTTAGATCTGTCATTTTTTATGTGGGACCCACTAGAAAACTTTAAATTTAACCCTAAAATACCCATGGTTCAAGCTTCACCGGATCTGTGCGATTTCATCCCAATTTTAAGGAACCCATCCGCTGCTTCAAACTTCAAACTTTTTGATTTAAACTTGCAGGTTGAAGGCCACTGAAGTCACCACACCCCCTGTTTTTGCAGTACATCTACCACCACCGAAGTCATCTTCCCCGACGGCGAGCCTCCACGTGCCGCTGCCATCCTCCCGCCCGCATTGCATAGACGAGATGAAGCGACCCGGTTGGCGTCGCTCTTCCGCTATCATGCCCAGCCCACGCCGTCGTCGACCGCCGTAGTGAAACGGCTGAGGGGCCTCCCTCCATCGCACTAGCAGATCAAGGTTGGAGAGAGAGAAGCGGGCAAGAAGATGAAGAAGCTGAGAGGGGAAAGTTTCACTTAAGGGCAAATCGATCTTAGCACCTAAAAACTAACGGTGGAAGTAACGTCAGGTTAGTACAGGGGGTATCTGTAGGTTTAGTGATAACTGGAGGGATTATTAGCAGGATTTCAAAAATCAAGAGAGGTATCTGCAGGTTTAAATAAACCTCAATAGGGTATTTGTAAGTTACCCGTGTTTTATTTTGATCAATTTAAGTTCCTCGGTTTCTCAAACGTTACAAAAGAATTTATTTGGGTCAATTTGAGTTCATGGATTACTCAAATTTTTAAAAAGAAAAAAAAAAACAACAACCTGGTTTCAGTCGCCCATTTTAATTACTTGGTTAAAATCAGGGGGGGAGCCATGTTGTAGTAAGTGGTGGCAATTGCTGACACCACTAAAATTTGGAAAAATTAAGGTAATAATGTATAAAGTCTTATAAAATATGCATTTATACCCTCATTGATTTTTTTATTTTGCCCTCACTCTAACAAAATTTTACTAGTTTAACTACTTATGCCCCCACTCCCGTCAATTCCTGACTCCGCCCGTGGTTAAAATCCCAAGTTCTAGAGAGTTTTCTTGTTGGGGTAGCATAGAATGCAGCAATTCCGATCTTGAAATAAGTGGAGTGATTGAGATTTTCAATAGTTTACAAACTAAAGCCTAAAGTTTGTAGAGGTATGCTTTGCCCCGCGTTTCTTCAAATCTACGTTGTGTGTTCCTAATCTGTAATAAGCAAGGAATGTATTTTGTGGGATAAATTTTGAGTATTTAATGTAACTTTTTTTTTTTCCTTTTTTTTTTATTGTAATGAAGAAAAAATATAGAAAGAAAATTCATAAACCTTCTGTAGTTATGTATCTCTCTTTTACAGAGTAAATTGCATCATCTATACCTAAACTATAGCCCGTGTTATAAATCCATACCCGAATAAAATTTTATTGCAAAAGTGAGTCTAAAGTATGAGTACGTTGCAAATCTATACCTGCGATTTAACACCGTTAAAATTTAACAAAAATTCTAGTTAAAATACTCAAATTGATAC
>JBBYHH010645292.1:0-10398 GCA_038382905.1 Daphne laureola
GTGACTCCAGGCTTATATGTACAGTTCAATGAGTCTTAGTACCAATTAAACTACTAGCTCAGTTGGTACTCAGACTCATTAAACTGTGCAAATAAGCCTGGAGTCACGAGTTTGAGTCTGCGGAAGGCCACTACCAGGAGTGAGAAGTTTGTTAGTACGACACATGAGGCCCACCCATGGTCGTAACACATATCATCCATATACATATGACAACCCCCGGTGACAATCAAAGCCCAATACAATCAGGATTCAGAATAAACAGAGGCGTATGGTACCAGCGATGGGCCTAGGTTCCCCTTATAGCTGTCGTGTGGTCAACCATTGACCCATAATATCAGAATCATAGATTAAACCTGTCCTTAATCGCAGAAAGAGTTCCCGAGCTTGAAAACCTGCATACTATTAACCTTACCATGTATTAGCCCCAGGAGTCACTGGGCCCCACCCTCGATCCGAGACTAGGCTGAACTAACCTAATATCCACGAAAGCATCCCAAGATGCATATTACGAAAGTTAAGCCCCTTATCTAATGTAGTGCAATCCTTTACACGACAGCCCGAGTGATAACATCCCATGAAATTCCCGATTGAACTTCTACGGTCCCCAGCCACTAAATAATAACATTACATGTAAGGACTTGAACTTTCAACCCTTAGTACAATTATCCCATACTTAGTCAAATCTCACATTTTTGGTCAACTTTATGAAAAATTGACCGGACATATAAAACATTACCATTTTACCCCTTTACTTGAAAGAAGTTCAATTTCTCTTCTTTTATCCTTAATTAACAACCAAGTCCCTAAACTTTTTCCAAATGTTCAATTTAGCCCAAACTTATAAAAAGTGGAAAACCCACTTAGAATTTTACCAATTTTACACTTGGCTTCAAAAGAGCCAAGTTTCACCTCATTTACCAATAATTACCAACATGCACCTTAAACTTTTCCCAAATGTGCAATTTGGCCCAAAATTACATTAAGTGGCTAACTCCACTAAAATGCTCCCAATTTCACACTTAGCTTCAAAAGAGCTAAGTTTCACTTTATTTTATATTAATTACCAAATACTACCAAGTCTTTTCCAAAATTTACATTTTAGCCCAAAATTTCAAAAAATGACCAACTTACTTAAAAGTTGCCAATTTTCACCCTAAACTTTAAATGGGCTTAATTTTACTATCTTTGTCACTTAATTTTACTATCTTTGTCACTTAATACCATCCAACACCCAAACTTTACCAAAATTAACACTTTGGTCCTAAGCTTTTAAAAAAGTGACAAAATGGTCCCTCAACTTCCAATTAGCTCATTTTCACCAAAATATATCATTTAACTCCAACAACACTAATTTTTCTTCTAAACCTAAACTTTCGGCCAACTTCCAAAAATCACCCAAGAAGTTTTTCTTCAACTTTTGAACCATCTTTTTAGGTGGTCAAATCTTCATTATCTCAACATAAATCCATACTTTATCAAAGAACATCTCCATCCTTTTTTCATCTCATATTTTCGGCCATTTCAAGAACTTTAACAAGAAGGTGTCCTTCATCTTTCTACCACAACACACAAGTTTAAAATTATCATTTAACCAACATAGATCAACACTTAAACAAAGAACAACATCATTCTTTTTCATCTTGATTTTTGGCCAAAATAAAAAATGGCCATCCATGATGATTCAAGCTTAGTTCCAAGTATTAAATGTGTTCATAATCTACCCAACAACACTTTAGAACACATACTTTAAACATCCACCATACTTTGTTCATGAATCAACAAGAACCCTAACTTCAAAAATCATGAACAAGGTAGGAATACTTCAAGATAAGAAAATATCCAAGAAATTGTTGTAGAGATTTCTCCAAAATCTCTCTTTGAAATTCGGCCTAAGCGAAAAAGAGAAGAGATGAAGTTTTTACACCATCCAATCTTAAGCTCTTCATGAAATAACCTTAGAAACATGTTTACCTTCTTAAATCTTGAAGTTTGGATGAAGATTTGTTGAAGAATTTATGAAGAATACCAGGAACGAATGAAGAACACTATGAAGGTAGAGAGAGAGAGGGAGGGCCGGTTATGGGAGAGGGAGAGAAGTGATATTTCCTTCTTTTTTTGTAAATGAATTCTTACTTTTCTCTTTTACTTTAATCTCATTTTCTTTTATTTTCTTCCTATTTCAATTTCCCTTATTCATAACATAGTATTTTCCCTTAATTATCTCCACCACATAAAGGAAATAAGAACAATACTCGTAAACCATAAGGTGATGACACATGGATTC
Organism: Daphne laureola; assembly: GCA_038382905.1. Classification (NCBI taxonomy): domain Eukaryota; kingdom Viridiplantae; phylum Streptophyta; class Magnoliopsida; order Malvales; family Thymelaeaceae; genus Daphne; species Daphne laureola. Next base: position 2,285 of record JBBYHH010645292.1, read on the forward strand.
CACTTATCCTTTTAATAGTATTATCCTTATAATATTACATAATTCATATCATAACATAATTACACCAAATATCTCCTTTCACCACCATATAGCCACCCCCTTCACAAAATTACCAAAATGCCCTTTTCTCCCAATTTTCCAAAAATGAACATTTTGTCCCTGGAACCAAAATTTGGTAAAATGGCCCGGGACTCACGTAATAATATAAAAATGTTAAATCCCGTGGAATGGGCCTCAAATAAAATTCTGCGACATGAGAATCATCAGAAAATGTGCCCAACACATGTGGAACAGGGTCCCGATGATAATAAAGTCTGACCTCCGGGAAAAACATATCTAAAAATCACCATACACCCGGGGTGACTGTAACATTCTCCCCACCTTAGAACTCTTGGTCATCCAAAAGTCCCCTCAAACACTGATACTCATTGGGGTAGCGCTCTATCAAATCCTTCTCGGTGTCTCAAGTTACCTCCCGATCAGAATGGTGTGACCACTGAACCTTGATCATCGGGATCAACTTGTTGTGGAGTCTCCGAGTGTCCCTGGCCAAAAATGTGATCGACACCTCCTGGTAAGACAAGTCTGGCTCCAGCTGGACCTCTTCTACGGGGATAGTCTGAATAGTGTCAAGAATGTACTTCTTGAGCACACTAACGTGGAAGACATTGTACACTGGTGACATACTAGGAGGCAAGGCTATCGTGTAGGCAACCTTCCGAATCAGATGGTCTCTCTGATCGGTGTAACCTTAATCCAAACCTTGTCTCCCACCTCAAACTCTAGATCTATGTAATGCTTGTTCACATACCAGGTGGTTCGGTCATTTGCGGTCTTCAACCGCGCCTGAATCTTCTTAATCTTTTCTGTAGTCTCCTCAAAGACCTCATGGCCTAACTCGATCCTGTCAGATGTCTTGGACCAACAATGAGGTGTCATAGACCTCCACCCATACAAGGCCTCATAAGACGCCATGTCGATAGTGGTATGATAGCTATTATTGTAAGAAAACTCCACCAATGGCAGGTGTTGGTCCCAGTCTCCCCTAAAGTCAAATGCATAGCTCCTGAGCATATCCTCTATGATCTGAATAACCATTTCTGACTGTCCGTCGGTCTAGGGATGATAAGGTGTGCTCAGGTTGAGTTGCGTGCCCAATGCCTTGTGGAAGGAGCCCTAAAATCTCACGGTGAATCATGGATCTCTATCAGACACAATGGAGTCTGGAACTCCATATAATCGTACGATCTCCTGAATATATAATTGGGCAAGATTCTCCAGTGAATCTGTCATACGTACCAGTAAAAAGTGTGTGCACTTCGTCTGACGGTCGACAATTACCCATATAGCATCGTGATGTGCTCAAGTCAGAGGTAGACCCGTTAAAAAATCCATGGTAATGTTATCCCATTTCCTGACAGGAATGGGTAAAGTCTATAAGGTACCAGCTAGTTTCTGATATTCTACCTTCACCCGCTGACAAGTAGCATGCTTGGCCATATAAGTGGCAATATACCTCCGCATCTCCGGTGACCAAAAGTAAGAATGAATGTCATGGAACATTTTCTCACTCTCGGGATGGATGCTCAATCAGCTAAAGTGCGCCTCCTTTAGAATCTCATCCCGGAGTGCTGAGTCGTACGATACATATAAACGTCCCTTAAAGTACAACAGCCCCTGCATGTACTCAAAGGACGGACGTAGTGCTTCGCGGTCATCTGCTGAGAGCTTCTTTAACCGTCAGTTTCTACCTTGTGCCTCTCTGAATCTAGCCAACCAGTCAGACGGGATGGTCAAAGTGCAAATTTTTGCCTGCTCCCATAGATGCCATCTCTACCACAAACATGTCAAGTCGGACTCCTCGGCCCTATTCCCAGAGTCTCCACCGTTGACTATCCCAGTGTACATCTTACTTAAAGCATCTGCTACCGTATTCCTCTTGCCTACGGTGTACTCGATACTTCAATCATAGTCCTTCATGTATTCGAGCCACCTATGCTGCCTCATGTTAACCTCCTTTTGGGTAAACAGATACTTAGGGCTCTTGTGATCGGTCAATCTTCTATCGTATTCCTCCACTATTTCAGAGCATAGATAACTATGACCAACTCAAGATCGTGTGTCAGGTAGTTCTGCTCATGTAGTTGCATCTATCTCGACCCATAAGTAATGACACGTTGTCCCTACATCAACACACAACCCAGACCCGTTCTTGATGCATTAGTGTATATCACATACGACTGTGTTGGGTCTCGTAGAATCAGAATCAGTGCATTGGTTAGCCGATACTTCAGCTCCTGAAAACTCCTTTCGTAAGCCTCTGACCAAATAAAAGCTTAACCATTCTTGGTCAGTTGTGTAACCGGTGATGCCAGAATAGAGAATCCTGGTAGAAACCTGTCGTAGTATCTCACCAATCCCAGAAAATTCTGAATATCCCTCACTATCCTGGGCTGCCTCTACTCCTGAATTGCTCTAACCTTCTCAGGGTCAACTGAAATGCCGTGTTCGCCAATGATATGGCCTAGAAAAGACACCTCACGCATCTAGAATTTGCACTTGGAAAACTTGGCATAAAGTCAATGTTCCCAAAATGTCCCCAATACAACCCTCAGGTGCTCCTGGTGTGCATCCTCATCTAGAGAATAGATCAGACTATCATCGATGAAGACCACGACAAAGGAGTCCAGGTACGGGTGAAACACTCAGTGCATCAAGTCCATAAATGCAATCGGTGCGTTTGTCAAACCAAAGGGCATGACTGTATACTCGTAGTGCTCGTACCAAGTGTGAAATGCGATCTTCGGGATGTCCTCCTCCCTCAGGCATAGCTGGAAGTATCTAGATTGCATCTCGATCTTCAAAAATACCTTCGCTCCTCTGAGCTGGTCAAACAAATCATCGATCCTGGGTAGCAGATACTTGTTCTTGATAGTGATAGCATTCAACCGTCTGTAGTCAATACACAATCAAAGGGTCCCATCTTTCTTCTTGACAAACAAGATGGGGGCACCCCACAGGGAAATACTAGGTCAAATGTATCCCTTTTCTAATAGCTCATCGAGATGCTTCTTCAGCTTAGCCATCTCTACTATCGGCATGCAATAGGGAGGAATAGAAATCGGAGTAGACCCTGGCTATAGCTGTATCTCAAACACGATCTCCCGCTCTAGCGGCATTCCTAGAAAATCCTCAGGAAATACCTCTGGAAAGTATCGTACAATAGGGATATTTTCTAATTTCATACGTGTACCAGCAGAGTTGAGCTCGAAGTACTCCTCATCAATCACTGGAATCTGGTCCAGAACTGTACGGTCTATGCTGTGCTTGATGATCTCGGCATCAGGCAGAGCCGAAAGAGGTATAACCTCTCCAGCAAGTAGGATGTGATGCTTGGCATAATCAATCTGGACATCGTTCTTGGCCAACCAATCTATGCCAAGAATCACATCGTACTTAGGGGTATCTAACACCAAAAAATCAAACTCAATCTGGTGACTACCGACATTCAGTATGCATCCCCGCGCCATCTCATTTGTAAACAGATACTGACTTCCCACAGTGCAGACCAGAAACATGTTAGGCAGAAAAATAATAGGCAGATGCAGAGATGATGCTCACCTCTGTGAAACAATCATTATAGATGCACATGTGTCGAAAAGTGCATATACATGAGTATCGTTCAGAAATAGTGTATGTTACAAACACCATGGACGGATAGTGAATTTCTGAGAAGGATTGCCCGAGGGTCAAATTTTACTATTTCCGGGACTTTACGTTTTAAACGTGCAAGACACATTTTCTGATGATTCTCACATCCCGAGAATCAATTTGAGGTACATTCCACAGAATTTCACACTTTTAAGTTGTTACATGAGTTCCAGACCATTTTTCCAAAATTCAGATCCGGGGGTAAAATTGTCATTTTAAGAAATTGGAAGAAAACACTCACTAATCCTAATTAATGGTGGGAAAATTTTGGATGATGGTGGTTGGAAGATATTACGTGTAATAGGCATTTAAATAAAGGGTAGGGAACATTAGGATATTAAAATATTCAAAAAGAAGTGATTTTAGGATCATGCTCCCTTGACTGCCATAAACAATTCTTTCTCTCTTCCCTCCCTCTCATGGACGACCCTCTCCATCTCTCTCTACCAAAAATAGTTCTTCATCTTGTTCTTCCCTTGTTCTTGAGAAAAACTCCATCAATCTTCACAAATCCTTCAAGAAACAAGAAGGTATAGGTGTTCTCTTGTGAATTTCATCAAGAAAGTGAGCTTGGAAGCTTGTTAAACTCCATCTCTTCTCTTTTCTCCATAGGGCCAATTTTGTTGGATCATCTTGGACAAGATTGTTCAACAAATTTCTTCAAGAAATACTTAAGGCGAGCTTGTTTCAAGGTTGTTTCAAGGAGAAACTAAGAATGGAAAGTGTTTAAGCTCTCATCTTCTTTCTTTTCTAGTTAAGGTTGATTTTGTTTGAGGATTTTTGGAAAATCTCTATAACAATTTCTTCAATATTTTCTTGAGGTAAGCATGTTAATGAAGTTATTATGGAGTGGTATAAAGATTTACTACATGATCCCATGAAATTTGGATGACTTTTGAAGTTAGTGTTCTTGATGTTCTTCAACAAAGTTTTAATTCAAGTTAAAGTGGTTGTTGATTTGTGTTCTTGGGTGGTTTTTGAGCATGTTTAATACTTGGAACTAAGGTTGAATCATCTTGGAAGAACATGCTATGCTTTGGCCGAATTTGATGGATTTTGAACAAAGTTTGGGTTCAAGTTGAAGTATGTGTAAATATGTGTTCTTGGGTTGTTTGCGAACATGTTTAATGCTTGGAGTTAAGCTTAAATCATCATGGATGACCATGTTGTTGTTTGGCAGAATTTGAATGGTGATGATGAACAAAGATGATGTTCTTTGTTAAAGTGTTGGTTTTTGATGGTTTAATGGTGATTCTAAGCTTATAAGTTGTTGAGGAAATTTTGAAGAAAACTTTCTTGGGTAATTTTGAAAGATGGCCGAAAGTTAGGGGAAAAAGAATGATGTTGGTGTTCTTTGATAAACTATGGATTTATGTTGGAATAATGAAGTTTTGGAACACCAAAAATGTTGGTTGAAAGTTTGACGAAAAATCTTGGAAGATTTTCTTAAGTTTGGGCCGAATTGTTCAAGTTATGAGAAGTTGATGTTTTGTTATTGAATGATGAAAATGGGTGATAGTGAGCTAATTTGGAGTTAATGAAATATTTTGTCACTTTTAAAAGTTTGGGGCCGAAATGAACTTTTTAGAAAAGTTAAGTGTTGGTTGGCAATTAGTGATAAATGAAGTGAAATTTGAGCTCTTTGAAAGTTAAGTGTGAATTTGGCATCATTTTAGTTGTTTTGGACACTTTATGTAATTTCGGGCCAAATTGCACATTTGAGGAAAGTTTAAGGAATTTGTTGGTAATTCTTGGTAAATGAAGCGAAACTTAGCTCTTTTGAAACTAAGTGTAAAATTGGCAACTTTTGGTAAGTTTGCCATTTTTTATGAATTTGTGCCAAATTGAACATTTGGAAAAAGATGAGGGACTTGTTTGTTAATAAAGGATAAATGTGGTATTATTGAACTTCTTTGAAGTTAAGGGGTAAATGGTAATGTTTTTATGGTCGGTCAACATTTCATGAAGTTGACCAAAAATGTGAGGTTACTAAGTATGTTGAATATCAATCAGTGATTTGAGGAATATCTTTCATATTGTTGTGTGGTTATACAACTACACTTATTGTATTTGGGCTATGCGAGATCCCGCTAGAGTGCTATCGGATTTATGGATTAATGTGGTTACCTCGGGAAGCACAGAAATTATGCGATATGTGAGGTAAGGGGTTTAACTTTCTTAATATGCGTTATGAGTTACCTTCAAGCATATTAGGTTAGTTAATGGCTACTACACGGGTCGAGGGTGGTGCTCGGTGACTCCCGGGGCTAGTTACATGGTAAGGTTAACGGTGTACAGGTTTTAACCTCGGGAGCATTTTCCTCTGATCCTATTGATCAAGAGATGAACCGGATATTTATGGATCAATGATTGATCGCGCGACAGTTATAAGGGAAACCTAGGCCCTTCACTGGCACCATGCGAACGATTATTCTGAACCCCGAGCCAGTTATTTTGGATTTGATGCCTCCAGGGGTTGTCGTAACCAATATATTGTGTATATGGATATGTGGATCGTCTATCCGGGACTTATCCACTTACCAGCCTTCATGATGTCGTCTGACGGGATGTTCAGTATTGCATATCACGTCATTATACATGTCATTAAGCATGTGATATTAGGTTGTATATATTGTTAGTACATGGCATGCTAACCATTTTATGCAGGTGGTTTTGACAACAAAACTGTGACCCTTACCTACCCCCTTACTGAGTACCTCTCGAGGACTCACCCCCTTATGATTAATATTTTCAGAAGCTTATGAGAATTAACCTACGGAATGATTCCATGAGGTTCAGTAATATGGGATCCAAGGTACATGTGTAGCTCCTTATGTGATTTCTGAGTCTGATTAGGGGGTAGTCTCGATAGAGGTCATGGTTATTTGAGGATTATGGGTGAGCACTTATGAACTACTAACGGTTAATTTCTTTATTTATGATAGCAGTAGCAACAGTGACCTAGAGGTGGTCAAATGGTGTTAGGCTCTGTAGGCGTAGTTGCATGTGCACATATTAGCATGAATCACAGTTTATGGCATGTTGGATGCTTGCATGATTTGGTAATTATGGTTATCGGGTTAATCATTTATGTTTACCACTAAGCATGCTTTTAGATACTTAGTATGCTATGAATGAGTCTGAAGTATATTACTTTACTCGGGGAGTGTTTACTCCTTTCTGGTGTATCTATTGTTGGGCGGAGCTCAACTTAGTATGGCATGATTATGGATTTCATGTATGTATGATTTAAGTTTTGAAATTGTGGTGAAACTTTATGCATGCGATTGTTGTACGAAATTACAAGTGTGGAATTCGAATGGCGCACACCCTAATTTCGCAAAGGAAATTTTTAAGTACATTCCAACCGAGGGAACACTTGGAGCAAGCTTGAGAGTCAAGCAATAATGGACCGGGTTATGGGCACCGCTGCACCAAAGAGGCCCCATTAAGACTGAGGTCATCACCGCCCCTCCACGTCGCCGCACCGTAACAGCTTCTGTCAGGCTGGGATTGGGGTGGTCGTGATAACTTGGTATCAGAGCCAAGGTTTATGTTAGGTGCATTTAGGCAGCCAAGCCCCCATTCCACCGATTGATTCTAGGGTGGTTTAGTAGGGAGATTAGCTACCTCCTTACTGAACTATCCTGGAGCGGGATGTGGGACAGTGGGCGGCCGGTCTAAACGTGCTCAACATGAACTAAGGCTTGAATTGGTTTTTAGTAAGTTGGGAATCGCATAGGATGCGTCCATTAAGGACATGGATGTCCGAACCTGAAATCAGGCAAGACACAAACAATGAGGAGCGCAAGGACAGGCGATCGCCTGACCATGGACAAAGCCCTGTTTCACAGATTGATTCCAGAGTGGTTTATGTGAGGAGTCTGATCAACTTCTTATGTAAACTACCTTGGAATCAAGAAGTGGGACTGTGGATGATCAGTTTAAGTATGTTTAGTGAGAGTAAGTTTCTGGATTTTCTTATGTGCTTCAGGATTGCACAAGTTTGGTCATCAGGACATGGATATCTGAATATGATATCATGCAAGCTGGGTAACCTCTGGAAGGGGTTTTTCTATTATGATTCTATTTGAATTATGGTTATACTATCTGATTATTGATATGATATGATTCTGCTTTCTGCTTAAGTTGTATGCATTCATGCATTGCATTACACTATAGAGCCTTTAGGAAAACAGCCACTTGCTTATGGTTAGGAAGTTAACCGTTTATGTAGTGCTCTTTCTTATGTTATAAAGTGCCAGGCTATATGGGAAATACTCGCTAGCAGCGAGTTCTGATATCGGAGGGAAGGGGTAGAAGCCTCACTTCATCAGAAAGTATGTGAAAGGTATATGCGAACCCGAGGTAACAATTATGATAACCACAATAATAAGAGAGTT
>JBBYHH010645403.1:0-18800 GCA_038382905.1 Daphne laureola
GATAAAGTATGGTGAAAATGAGCTAATTAGGTAATTTGGATAAGTTTTGTCACTTTTGGAATATTAAGGACCAAATTATAATTTTTGGAAAAAGTTGAGGTTAATTGATGATTAGCGACAAAATAAAGTTAATTGGGCTCATTTGAAGTTAATTATGAAATTTGGGTATTTTTGGCATTTGTATAAAGCTTTGGGCCAAAATGCCGAGTCTGAGAAAGTTTGAGGTAGAATTGGAAATTTGGTGAAAATTAAAGTTAGAAAAGATTCTTGAAAAGAATGGTGGAAAAAGAAGTTAAAATGGACACTTTACATAACTTTGGGATAAATTGAAAATTTGAGTAAAGTGTAAGGGTTATATGTGTAATTAATCATAAAGGATGGTTAATTATTGCTTAAGTGAAAATCTGGATAAATTATAAGTTGTTAAACCAGTTTTAAGCAAGGTTTGACCAGTTTAGTCAACTCTGTGATTAGTGTAAGTAAAATATAGAATTTGTTGAGTAAGAAACCTTACACTGCTGTAATTGTTTAGTTAAAGGTCGGTTGCCAGAAAACTACATGGACTCGGATCGTCACAGGACATTGATAGTGGTCGTCAAGTAGGTAAGGGGTTTAATTTCCTTAATATGCATTTCGGTTTTTCCTGATGCATATTAGGTTAATTAATGGCTAGTACTCGGATCGAGGGTGGGGCCCAGTGACTCCCGGGACTAGCTACATGGTAAAGTTAACGGCATACATGGTTTTTATGGTTTTTTTAAAGCTTCGGACTTCCAACTCCCCTCTGTTAATTGGTTTGTGTTTCTAATAAATCGACTTAAGTCGATCCTATTATATAAATAAAGCTACCGGGTCAAAGTTGACCCTACGACAGTTCTGGGGCCGATCACCTCCGTTTGGTACCATCCTGATGTTCTACCCCGATGGTTTTGCATGCCTCGGAGGCTGTCGTCCTGAAAGAAATCAGTTATACCAAGCACAACGTCATTTAAAGACGTGGCTGCCAGTCCTATGAGACTCCTGAATTGCATATCATAACATTGCACATCATTATCCATGATATATTAGGTTGTATAAACTGCTAGAACATTGCATGTTAACCCTTTTATGCATGTGTTTTTAAAATAAAAATTGTGATCCTTACCTACCCCCTTACTGAGTACCTCTCGATGACTCACCCCCAATTATATTAATATTTTCAGGAGCATTTGACTCACGACCCGCGGGATAGCTCCGCCTGGTCGTTCTGTTATCTTGTACTTGAGGTACAAACTATTTACTGATTATGATTTCTGTTATTAATTAAGGGGTAGTCTCAATAGAGATGATATAATGGTGATTTCGTATATGACTAAGCACACTTATGAACTTTACTAACGGTTAAACTTCATTGTTATCTTTTAACAGTAGCAGCTGTACTCGGGCCCTTTAGCCCCGATTACCCCAGCAGTATGTACCTTCTTATTGGCTAGACTCGGCTCTGTAGTAGTAATTGCATAATATACTTAGTTAGAATTTATTAATGGTCTGTGTATTTATTGATCGGAGAGTTCTCGCCCAACGAAGTGAGCGGTCCTCCTCGCTGATGTATTCTACAATACACAACGAGTGATTTACTGTATAACCACTAACATGTTTTCGGGTACAGGTTTAATGCTTAAGTAGGACGCCTAAAAACCTAATGACACGTTAGAAATAACTTTATAAGGAAGAAATTTTGGGGTTAAGTTTTCTTTTGGGCTCACAAATTATAAGTCACTTGAGTGATCGATGTACACCGCCAGCTGCCCGGTCCTCCACCGCTTCAACCGCCGCAAAGACACTTCCGCCGCAACGGGGGCCAGGGGTGGTGGTGACACATTCTTTTGGTGGCCCTTCATTTGTCGGGATCATGTTGCCTTCTTCTCCAAGTATTGTGCAGATGTTGATGGCGCCAAGTGAGGTCTTCTTGCATCCTTCTTCAAGCTTGATTCTCATGATCTCCAACTTGAGGTCCAAGACTTCTGAATCTTCCACTTGAGCATCTTTCTCGACCATGGTCTTCATGAAGACATTGAGACACTCTTTTGATCTTCTAGCTTTGGCTCTTGTCATAGGTTCTCCTAGACCTTGAAGTGGACCACTTGCTTTCTTGGAAAGTTCCTTGACTTGCATTGGGGTCATGTCTTCATTAGTGGCAATTGGGACTAGCACCTTCATGCATCATAGAACATCCAACAATCAAGCAATACAGGAAGATTTCAAACTATCATTCATTAACATTAAAGGAGACATACTTCAGAGAAACTATCATGCTTGGATCCTAAAAGACTTTAGACATGATTCACAGAAAGACAGTAGACATGAACAGTAGACATGATTCACAGAAAGGTAGACACGGTGAATCAATATAAAGAAAAGGCAGCCAAGAAGAATCACATTTAATTCAAGACACAAGAATAACAATTCGGCCACCACTTAACTCTAACCCATTTAATACTCTACTTGAACAAGAAGAAACCCTTAATAAAGTAAACATGGCTGCAATGCAATTATAATTACATTTCTAATAATTATTACCTAGCATGCTATATATAGACTCTAGCTAGATCACCACCAAATTGATTGGACTTTAATTACTAAAACACCTAGCCGAGACTCTAGGTTAAGAATGGTGACTTAACCAATAACCTATTAATTTACTATTAATTGGACAAACAAGGATTCAAGTAACCAGTAACCGGCTATACATGTAGCAACTAATTTAAACAATTCTGAACATAGGATACTTTGCTAGCAAAAGCCATTTTCTTTCCTTTATCGCTTAACTTTGTTCACTCATCAATCTCTCCCATCAATAAGAAGTGGTTAGTGAAACACTTGTTGGATGAATCTGTATGATTCTATTCTTCTCCTTTGTACATCAATTCTGGTCATTACTATATATTCTTGTCCACAGAGATTGGAGAAGCAAACATGGATAATAGAATTCCACAAGTAGTTTTTCACAAAGAACTACACTCATCAAACATGTAACAATTCGGTTAAGACACAACTCATCAACAGCCAGATTTCTATCCTACTTTCTCACATTAATAAAACACGTTCCTCTTCATATCAAGAAATCCATTATATAATTCATCCAACTCAGCCACTAACTTCAGGGCCAAGGCTTTCATAGTCTTTATTACTTCTCTTCTTTTCATCCACGTGGTAGCTAATTTGCATGGGATTTGTTACTTGCTTTAGACACGTTTATTGACATGTTTGGGATAATAGGTGAAATGCTTGTAACCTAGGTTGTCTCGGTTGTTAGTTGAACATAGTTGTGACACATGGATTATTTATCTTTGATTTGAGTAGAAGCATATTCATGGCCAACCCAGCCACTAGTTCTGTCTTGGCATTTGTTTCCTTATATTAGGAGGTACTTTCAGTTACATGTCTTCTTTTCCCATATGCATACCCTATGCTCAGCATTCCATACCGTTTACTTTGTTTCTTGTTTTTCCCAACTATAGCATGCTCCCTACCCAACTACTTGCGTGCTAAGCAACTAAAGTGAACATAGGAGAAGAACACTTAGCAACCCAACCCCTAGGACAAACCTGTTTCTACTAATGTATCTTTCTAAGTGTGTTCTAGAAAGGTGGCAATGAATCTGTCGGGAATCTAATGACTGAGAATTCTGAAGAGTAAATACTAGGAATGACTGGGAAGCTCAGACGGATACTATAAGAAGAATAATTACTGATTAGGAGATACTTAAGGAGGATACATGCACCATTCTCCTTGGTTGTATCATACCGTTTGTTGGTGCATGTATTCAATACAGGGGAGCATGCTTAGTAGAGAACGTACATGTATATTTTTTGGTATGATATAATAACTGAATCTTTTCTATGTTTTTACATGACAACAACACTATCGGTTGACTAATAATTGGGAGCTCAGAAGATTTGATACTGGAAGACTAAGTACTGAACTGAAACTACATCGGGAGCTGGAATTACAACATGAAGAATCGCAAAAGGTGGAACTAAAAACAAAAGCTAGGCTAACTTACTTGTCGAGTCAGGATCGCCTCATCTTCCTGGCGGGGGCGCCACCCTCCTTGTAAGTCTCTCGACCTTTTCTCTCTTTTAATTTCTCACTTACTTTCATTGCAAGTTACTTAAGTTATTGTATTTGCTTATCAATACCTATTCTCATATCCGTCATATAAAACTTGCAAGGAACCTGACTATATTCGTGAACTGGAGAGAAGGTCAGGATGGCCGCCCGCAGGTGGTGGACTGCAACAAAGGAAGACTTAGAGGAATCTCGACATTATTAAATTGTATTATCTTCTTTTCTTTCTTTCTTTCTTTCTTACTTTGCAAGTAAACGCACTCTGAACCTCGGTTTGTATCTGGATTGTCTTAATTCTTTCTTAAATTGTTGTTTTAAAACCTTTTCTTTAAAATAAGCATTTTGTTTATAAAACCTTTCAAGTGATTTACAAACCCGCCGTTCCAGCTGCTTGGTAAAACAGAGGACAAACTTCAGTGAACAACGTTTCATAACCCCCAAGATATTTTGTAAACCGCTTGAAAGGTTTTATAAAATGAAATGCTTATTTTAAAGAAAAGGTTTTAAAACAACAGTTTAAGAAAGAATTAAGACAGTCCATATACTAACCGAGGTTCAGAGTGCGTTTACTTACAAAGTAAGTAAGTAAGAAAGAAAGAAAGAAAAGAAGATAATACAATTTAATAGTGTCGAGATTTCCCCGAGCCTTCTTCTGTTGTAGTTATGCATCTCTAAGCGTCCATCCCGACCTCTCTCCATTTCTTGATCATACTCTGGTTCCTTACAAGTTTTCTATGACGGGTATAAGAATATATTTAAACAAGTAATAATATAAACTAAGAGTAACTTACAAAGTAAGAAAAAAGAGAGAGAAGAGTTCAAGGGACTTACACAAGGGTGACGCCCCTGTTAGGAAAAATGGTTGATCCTGACTCAGCAAGTTGGCCTAGCCTCAGTTCTTCGTTCCACCTTTTGGAGATACTTCACGTTGCAACTCCAGCTCCCAGTATAATTCCAGTCATTCAGTGTACAGTTGTACCATTGCCACACAGACAATAATACAGTTCAGTAGTGTTTCGTGTACACAATTGTGTGAAACAATTGTGTCCCTAAGTGTGTGCAGGGTTGTGTGCAGGGTCATGTGTAGGGTTTTGTGTAACTTCAGCATATTTCTCAATCGTATTGCCATGAGGGCATATTACCAAGAACTCTTCTTATTAATGATATCAGTGATATTATTTAAGTCTTACAATTTTAATCTTCTAAGAGCCCATCATTAATATCAAAGAAGATAAGCAGTATTTACTTCAGTCCTTCCTCAGTCAATTATCCAACACACTAGTATTATTACTCTAATATTACTCTTTGTATTTTACACAGTAATCATACATCAGTCACAATTATAAGTAGAGTTTGCCATCTTTACATTTTGAAAAACACTCATAATAGTAATATTCCTAATAATTATCTAGCCGGTCTGTCAGTCTTGATCATTCATTGCCTGCCTTCATTTATTGTCTTCTTTCAGTTATTTTACTTCTTGCTCCAACAACTCTTCTTACAATTGAGATATTTCTAAGCATAGGTGTACTTTGAGAGTTGGAAATCAAAGATAGCTCTTGGTTCACTTTCTCGGATTTCCCTCTAGAAGTTTCCAGTGATCAAATAATAGTACACATGCAACAGAAATTCAAGTCATTGACACATTATAGTGAAATGCATAATCCAAGTATAATTAATGTAACTAATATATTACTCTTCCATCAACAAGGTAAGGCCGAAACCTCATAAGGTTTTCAATCATTCTTGTGTTCCAAGGATGTCATCACACAGTAATCAATTATTACTAATCAAGCACAATGCTTAAAGCAACAAATGTTAAACTACTATCCTTCCATTAACACACATATTTCTTCCTTCACAATTAACATGAAGGACTATCAACAGTAATAAATATTACATCATTCAACATATAAACATCCAGTATTTATACTACAACTTATTATTAATCAACACTCTAGTCTCAATCCTCAACCATTACTCTCATTCAAGCATGAACAAGTCTAGAGACACATGTACACAATGTGGAGTGTACACAAGCCCGAACATACAGAGCATATTCTGCTCTTCATCTTCTTTTATTTCCAACAGCACTTATAAACACATTTTAGTAAGGGAAACCATAGCATCAACCAACAAGGCATTGACCTTTCCTCTCAGTAGAACATCATTTTAATATAAATTTCCCAATCCATGACAACACAGTTATTGGTGAGCATTCATTAGTCATCAAATCTTCTTCTTCTTCTACCTAACTAAGCTCAGTCATGTTCTCATTTCCTCTCCAAGGAATCATTTATAAGTATATTTCAACATTTAAAAAGGAAGGTTCATCTTCACAGTAACCCAAGCTTTAACCAAACATGTGATACTACAAATTAACACACTTTTTCCAATAGCAGGACTAACCGATCAACCAGTTATAAAACCAATTAAGAATCCTTAATAAAAGATAGGCTAATTCATGAAATAAAACTAACAATCAAACAAATAAACAATGGCTGTAGTTTTAATCGGTCAAGCCAACACTTCATGAAAAACAGCATCAACCAACACTATGTATTAACTAAACGATCATACTCAATAATTGCATATACATGTCAGTATTAATAATTGCAATAATTTAAATCAATCTTACCACCGTGTTATATAGAGCTGCTACTCTGCCCATCACGTATCCAATTTCATGGAAAGAAACTTGATTTCAGTATCCTAATCCTTTTCCCCAAATTGGGCCGGCTAGGGTAATTCTGATTCTTTTTCTCTGTTCCGATTCTTGCAACAGAAATGAAGAAAACACCCATCATGGATGCAATATGAATCGAGGAAGAAAAGAGTTTTGTAGCTCTAGGTGGCTTGATGAAGAAAACAGAGCAGGCCCCCGCTTCCTTTCAACCATCGCGATGAAGAAAGGGAACCGAGCGCCGCCGTCTCCCTCAGGTGCATCTGTCGCACTTCCTCACCGACGTTCTGTCCCCACTGTTGTCGGTCGTCCGTTCGGGTTGAAGAGGAGAGAAGGAGGCGATCGCAGTCGTCTGTCGAGTCCAGCCGCATCGAAGAAAAAGAATCAGAAAAATATTTTGAGAAAAATAAAATCTTAATTGACACAAATTTGTTAAAATTAATTACTGGGACAAACACAGAGGCTATTAGAAAAATTGACAGAAAATTATATAAACACTTTAAAATCTCATTTCTTTTTCTTATAATTATCTTTACACCTGTTTAAAATCAGAATTGTTTTATCTTAAAATGAGTCTAAAGAGTGTGTTCGAAAAGAAAAAAAAAATTAGATGTGATTTAAATTTAAGATGAGAGATAAAGATAGATTTATGAGGAAAAAATTATAAATATGTTGTTTTTTTGTAAGGTGTAGTTTATTTGTTGATTGGAACACACTTACTCTTGATAAGTCCACTAATATGTCCACACTATTCCCTTACTTAAATTTTTCTATTCTTTTATTTTTACTTCCCACTTTCTATCTCTCTCTTCCTTATCTTTTTTCTTCTTCTTCCTATTTGCTTCTCTTTCTTTTCTTCCTTGTCTATTTTGTTTACATTTTTTCTCTAAAATTTCTTTAATTCCTTTAATTCTTCTTATATTTAAATTTTTTGGATTTTTGTTTCAAATCTTTATTCTTTCAAACCATTAAAATGGATTGATTATTCAGTGTTTTTGAAGATTTTTATTATGCTGGAAGACAATAGAGAGGGAGGTTGAGAATAGTTCGGCGGATTTCTAATTTGACAGGTTTCTGATTTTAACAGGGATAGGTAGCTTTTTTTTTTTCCTCTTTTAATTTTCCTTTGACTTCTCTCTTAGGATTTTTTCCTATCTTTTATTTTGATTCAAGATCCTAAGTATCCTAAGTACGTGAAAGTTCATATATTTTTTGGTATTAGAGATTTGAAGGAAGAACATAGTTAAAGATCTCAGTTACATGAGTAATTTGGAAGGATCACAGAGAAACTGGGTTCAGACTATTTTTCTGTGTGGCACAAAAGTTGGAGATCTGAGTTGTGTTCTCTTATGGTTTTGTAAACCATTTTGTCTGATTTGGAAGAACACTTGTCTGATTACTTCTTTTTTGGTTCATCTATCAACCCCATTTTGTCTGCATTTGCTCCGGTCTCCTTTATTATTCTCTATTTGTTTTTCTCCCTATCTCACTACTTCATTCTCTGCCACACTCCTCATATGGTAGTATTTTTTTTTCTTTCATATTGTATTTTTTTTTTTTTTGGCAATTAACTGTAGTTTAGCTTCTTTGTAATTAGAAATTGCGTAATTCTTTTTTTATCAAGTGACTTGATGATTTTCCCTCTTTTTCTTTAGTATTTTTCTAACTTCAATTGTTTGATTTTTATGCAGTACAGAACAGCTAATTGGGGTTCACGTTGATTTTATGATTTAACAATGTATCTGGTAAAGAGATATGACCTACTATGTTTTCTGGTATTTAACGATGCAGTTGAGGTTCCTTTTTATCGAGATTGAGGTTCATGTTAATTTACACATCTATTATCTATTACTCCCTCGAAGATTGGGACATTTGACTTTTCACCTTGTGTTTGACTCAATTTTTAACAAAGAAGAATTTATTAAAAATAATTTTAAAAAATATATTTAGAAATTAGACACGTTCATTTAACATATGTATATAAATTATTTGACATTATATGTCAATATGTTGAAGAAAAAAAATCATAGATTAAATGCTGAAAACAGAATGTTGCAATCTTTATGGGACAGAGGGAGTATATTGTTTATTTAGTTATTTTATATATTTCTATAGTGTCTATAATGTCAACTAAATACAAGGAATTTTGTTGCTCACCTCAATTATCTTCTTTAATAGAATGTTAGCGATTAAAGCTGGAGCACTTCCAGTTTCCGACGACAAGAACATATTGTCCTCCGAATTTTTATGACAAGAATCGACCGCGGTGATCGTGGCGGCTGGGAGGCTCGGAGACAACGACGATCTCAGCGGTTAGGCGGTGATCGCGGTTGGATCAGAGCCGAAGTGAAATTGTGGATCCATGAAGATGAAGCTCCGATCAAGAACAGTCGGTGATTTGCTTCTCTGGAGATCGATCGTGGTGAGTTGATGATGGCCGTCGGCAAGTCGAAGATCATTTAGATCTTAAAGCTCAGCGAGTTGACGATACTATGTAAAAATTATATTTTAAGTTATCAAGTTTTCTACCTATTATTGCATATATGTGTTAATTTTGTTTTTCACACATCTAGTTTTCTGACACCGGATCAACTACTGCATTGTTTCGTCTACCGGATCTCCTATGAATGATCTCAAGTATGAGCAATTCATTCAAATGGGAGATACGACAGATCCAAAAGTTTTAATTTGATCATTTTAACAAATTTTGAATACCTAAATTCTGATAATGAAATTTGGAGGACTAATCAAGTATTTTTTTTATGAGATCAACAAACATTGATATGGTTAAATGGATAAAGTGTTTAGATGGATAATTCAGGGACTGAATCAAAATAAATTATTATTAAATAATTAAAATGATTGAATTAATATAGTTTAAATGGACTAATAGATAATTTGGGTTACAAAAAATTATTAAAGGTAATACAATTGAATAAGAAATTTATTCGTTTTTATTTTTACTAGTATTTGACTTGGAGTCTGGTAACATTATCCTTAGATAATTTTAAATTTTAATAGGGCGTCGACAAGTCGTCTGCCTGCTATTGGTTTAGGTTCCTTCCCAAACACAAACACTAACTATAAATCACAAATTATTTTCCACCTCCTCTCTTGAGCAGTAGTAAATTAACAAACTTCCACCTCTCAATTTTTTCCGTTTGCCTTGTTTTTTTCTATCTTTACTGCCTTTTCTGTCTCTGTTCCTTTGCCGTCGTCGTCCCTTTTTTGTTTACCGGAGAAAGCTTAAGCATTTTCCCGACCCGGTGATGACGTCGGGTGCTCCGAGCAACCCGGCGGCCAAAGCCAGCAGCCCCAGACGGCGGCGCGTCGAGCCTGATTACAATTACAAGCCACCCTCCAGTCACGACTCCCATTATTATCTTTTCTCCAACACCGACGACGAGGAAAGCGACAACGCCAACGGTTGCATTCTCTCCGGAGGGGCCCACTCGCACCACCATCATCATCATCATCATACCCACCACCCCGTCACCAAGTATTTCCTGCTTCGTAGGTACGGATTTCAACTTTCGTTTTCGCCTTTTGACCATTTTTATCTGTCTGTCTCGAAATCAGCGTGTCTTTTTTTAATTTTAAATTTTATAATACTCCTAATAATATGATTAGGAATTGCTTTGGGGTTTGTTGTGCTGTTGGATGGTGTTAAAAGGGGAATGCTAATGTGTTTGCCAGGAAATGGCTAGGCTCGGTGCCGGAGAAGTTGGTGGTGCGGTTGGAGTACGCGTGCGAGAGGGCGGCGTCGGTGGCACAAGGGTGGAGATTAGGGCGGGGTATGGGGCGGAGGATCTTGGCGGCGCTTATGTTGATGGTGGTCGTCTCGGCGTTCCTGAAGGTGTCTCTGCTGGGCAGAAAGCACGAGATGCCGGTTCAGGGTGGCTTCATGAATTCCAATATTTTCGTGTTTCAGACGTTCAGGGAAGGCTGGGCTGGGGCTCAACGGGCGGTGGCCGAACAGCGGTTTGAACCAGGATGGTCGACTCAGCCCGAAATCAATGATTCGGTGCCTAAACGCGTTTTGGACTCGGACAAAGTGGTTGTGAGTTTCCTCTGCTCAACTCCTCTCTTCTGTTTTGTTCCTTCTGCACTTTCTGTTTTTTTCTCCAAAGTGATAAATTACTGGATTTTCTAGTCTTTGACTTGTATAGTTCTTTCAAAATACAAAAAAAAAAGGAAGTGATTTTAGAAAATTCTTTTTCAAATTACTTGAACTTGAACTGTTTACAGTCCACAACACTTGGCTGCACCTGCACGACCACCATACATTGATGTAAGGGGGTGATTACAGTTTCACCGGCCCTTTTGGTAATAATGATTATTTACCACCTAAGATTAATTCAAAAGGTACAATTACAATCACCCGCCCCTGATTAATCTTCTCTTGCTTAACCATATTCTTTGACTTGCAAATTTATTTCAACCCGTGAAAGTAATTGGAAGGTTGAAACTTGAAAACGATTGTCCAGTTGTTGTTAAATTCCAAATTTTGACTCAGAACTTTGCTGTCCCCATCTTGAGGCTACCTTCTGCAAGTGCCTTTCTTTCTTCTCTCTCCTTCATTTTAATAAAATCATCTATTCCTTGCTTTCTTAGTTGCCTCTTTGCTTCCTTTTCTATTCTTCTTTTCCTGCTTTCACATGGAATCTTCCCTTGCTTAAAAAGTGTTGGTTTTCAGGTTGTTTCATCCCACTCATAAATTCCCATTTTCACTGCTCTTCGAATTTACCAGTTACGTCTAGTAAACTGACACGAGTTGCTTTTTTTTAATGTGTTTCACCTTCGGTTATGACTCTGCAGAGACCAGAAATCTGGATGAGACCCAACAGCAATGGCTACCACCAGTGCATAGGCCGACCCAAGAAGAATCGAACACGTAAACTCACAATTCGTCTGTCTTACTTTAAACAGTTCAAAAAGTTCAAAAGTCTTACTAACAGTGATTTCAACTAAATTCAGGGACACCATCCAAAACCTATGGTTATCTTCTTGTTCACGCCAATGGCGGATTGAACCAAATGAGAAGTGGAGTAAGTTTTAGCTCCTATTCCATACTCATCTCTCTTACCTCTTCATTTCTTAGGCATATAGGCTTAATCATTCTTGTTTTTGACTTGCAGATATGTGATATGGTAGCTGTAGCCAAGATAATGAATGCTACCCTTGTCCTTCCTTCCCTGGATCATGAATCCTTCTGGACAGACCCAAGGTTAACATCGCTAGCCTATAAATCACTTTTCTAGTCACTTTTGTTTTTGTAAGTATAAGTTGTTTGCTAATTGTTAACATCTGAAGCCTCTCTGCTTGTATTCGGTGATTCTTCGTGTAATTTTGCTGTCTGTACTCTGTAATTCTTGGGCTGTAGCTTCTACCTTGGAACTTACAGCCCCTTCTATTAATGCATATTCAGTAGCCTTTCCAAAAAAAATAAAATAAAAAATGTTGTTTGCTAATTAGGGACTTGTCTTGTGTTTTTGCAGTGATTTTAAGGATATTTTTGACTGGAGACACTTCATGAATGTACTAAAAGATGACATAGATATCATTGAGTACTTGCCTATTAATTATGAATCCGTAAAGCCACTTCTAAAGGCTCCTATCTCCTGGTCCAAGGTCTGCTCCCTGAAATTTCTTATTGTATACTGTATGCTTTATACTCGTAGCAATGTTGTAGCGATAACTGACTCATTGTTGTCTGTGCAGGCCAGTTATTACAGAAATGAGATGGTTCCGCTGTTGAAGCATCACAAAGTGATCAAGTTTACCCACACCGATTCACGACTTGCTAACAATGAGGTTGCACCATCTATTCAGAGGCTTAGGTGCCGTGCCAATTATGACGCTCTTCGTTACACGAAAGAGATTGAGGACCTTGGGAAGATTTTGGTCAATAGAATAAGGAAAAACAATGAACCGTATATTGCCCTACACTTAAGGTGAGGTAGCACTTATTCAATCATAAGTGAATTAGCTTCACTAGAAGACTGTAGTCTAACTTTAATGGTTATGTTGTAGGTATGAGAAGGATATGCTTGCATTCACTGGCTGCACACATAATCTCACTGCTGAAGAGTCTGAGGATCTGAGAGTTATGAGGTATAGTGTTAGACATTGGAAGGAAAAGGAAATAAACAGTGAAGAACGTCGGCTGCTAGGAGGTTGTCCAATGTCCCCAAGAGAGGCAGCCCTTTTCCTCAAGGCAACGGGTTATCCTTCTTCCACGCCTATATACATAGTAGCTGGTGAAATTTATGGTAACAATAGCATGGAAACCTTCAAGGCGGAGTACCCAAATATCTTCACTCATTCTAATCTGGCCACAGAGGAAGAATTGGAGCCATACAAGCCCTACCAGAACCGGCTCGCAGCTCTGGACTATATTCTTGCACTTGAGAGTGATGTGTTTGTGTACACTTATGATGGAAACATGGCAAAGGCAGTGCAGGGGCATAGAAGGTTCGAAGGATTTAGGAAAACAATCATTCCCAACCGGTACCATATCCCTTACACTTGGCGTATTTTGAACAAAATTATATATTTGCGCTGGTTATTTTTCTGTGCTAAAGAGGTCTGACATTGTTTGTGCTGTGCTTTTCAATTTCAGGCAAAATTTCATTAAACTCATAGATGATCTGGATAAAGGTGTGAAATCATGGGAAGATTTCTCGACTGAAGTCCAGAGATTACACTCTGACAGGTCGGGAGGAGCATACGTTAGGCAGCCAGGTGAGACACCGAGGATGGAGGAAAGTTTTTACGCAAATCCTCTTCCCGGATGTATTTGTAATGGGATGGAGGAGAAGAGAAAAAGAGCCTTGAAGATGAGCAGAATGTAAGAGCTGTTGTTTTGGAAGCGTCGGTTTATGCATTGAAAAGCTGCTAGTTGCTGGTAATACCAGCAGCAGGCACCCTCAAGAGTTGAGAAAGAGCAAGTCTTTGGGTGAGACTTGCAGTGACTGGGGTGTTGTTGGTACAGGGACGGGGGAGGGGAGGGTAATTTTGAAACAGTTAGTTTAGTTATACATTTACAGGAACAGGATCGAAGAAAAGAAGATACCACATGACAGGTGAAGTACAGCAGTATTTGATTTATTCATGATTCTTTCCTTCCAAAGTGAAGTGGCCCAGTTGGAATTCTTGTTCTAAAAGCTTGGACATGTGAAAAAGATCTATTAAAGGAAAAATGAAATTCGCAGCATTTTGTGTTGTGGAATATCAGATGCTTTTGTTGCTTCCTTTCTTTCAACACGTTTTGCAACCTGTCAGTCACCCTTCTCTTTTTAATTGACCTACATTTTCTCATCACAATATGCTGTGAGATTCACTATAATAAATAATGACTCCATCCATATAAACAATAATAACAGCAGAAATTCTTCGACAGTGACTTTCTACCTAAACTAATTAGTCTGTATCTGTTGAACTGCTCTGGTTTTGACCTAACTTGGAGAAGTAAATTTAGTTTTCAAGGACCCTCAGAAAAGGGGGGGAAATACAAAGGTAATTTTTTTGGTTGAAAAACCAAAATCAGTGGCATGAATGATTTGGTTTTCATTCTGCGAGCATGAGTTAGAGATCATAGTTTAACAGTATTGATAGGTGTTTGTATCGTATTTCTCTCACCAAAGTGTTGAAGGCAAAACTTTAAATCAAACTATGTTATCCCACATGGGTTATGAACAGAAGAGCCACTGGCTTTATATAAGTCTTTTGGACACAGGCGAGTTGTGTTCGTAGAAAGGAGAGATGGTTGGCATCTCCTCTGACAGAGCCGGGACTGACCTTCGGGTCTTTCTGTTGAACACATGCGGTTAAGGCTTCCCACCTTCGGGTGGTTCTAACCCAATTTTTTTTTGACTAAAAAACAAGCAATTGCACAGCCATAAGAAGAACATTCGTTTGTTTTTTTTAGCCCATAAGAGCATATTAACTCTCGTAAAGTTTGGATTCTTGTTCTTAGAAATGAAATCATCATGAGACGCTTACATTTCACTCCTCATTTAGACCGCAACTGTCAATTTTAAAGTGGAATCATTCACATCCTTGTGCCAAGAGAAGTTGCAAACCTTTGCTTGAGGTGTGATATGATGATCAAAGTAGTCTTCTTCTCTTATAAGTAAATCTTTGAAGTTGATTGTTGTTGGAGGGAAATTAGACAGTAAAACACCGCAGCAGCAACAACAGCAGCTGCTTTGGCTCTTCCTAATTCTAAAATGGAATTGTAATTACATTCAGATGTCTAAGCTCTTCAAGTTTAAGACTTGCCTATGAACTTATTTGACCATCCTAACTGATTAATTGTTCACAAGCATCAACATCGCTGCAGAGATAAAAATAAAATAAAAGGAGCAAACAAAACTGAAAGAGAGAGGTGTCATTACTGCAATATGTAGTGGAAGAGACACAAAAACTAGATGTGTGCTGGACATCTTTTTCAGTTCTTTGTTTCCTAATCCCTTATAATCTGTGATTATAAAAATTGCTAGAAAAGAAAGGATAACATTAAGGACACAAAGATGGGTAAAGATTGTGCAACAAGGTTCCTAGGAAGGTGAATGTGTTCATTTGGGGAGCCACCTGATGCCTCATTCCACTGTGAAAATGTTTGACAGTCGCCACGGTGTGTCTTGCATGACTAGGTTGTTGCGTGCTTTGCACAAGGATCACGCGGTGACATATACAATTGCTTGCCACACCTGAGATACTTTGGAGGGGACCTGGTTGAACAAGTCATCTGTGTATTGCACGAATGAGCCACTGTTTGCCAAATCTCGAGGGAACATGGGCACTTGAGGAGGACATGATCGGTAGTGGTCGTTCAATCTAGGTGGAGGGTCGGAAGGGTGGAGCGTCTGGAAGGATATAAATAAGGCGTCGGAAGTTGAGAGTCTTGGAAGTAGTTTCAGAAACCTTTACACTAGGGTAGTGGAAATGGGAAATAACACAAGTTTGTGGGAAGACGAGTGGGTGGGGGGTAGTTCACTCAAGAGTAGGTTTAGGCGATTGTTTGAATGACCACTACCGATCATGTCCCCCTCCAGTGCCTATGTTCCCTCGAGATTTGGCAAACAGTGGCTCTTTGGTGCAATACACAGATGAATGGCTTCCTCATCTTCGTAGACATCCTGGGGGATGACTTGTTCAACCAGGTCCCCTCTAAAGTATCTATCTCAGGTGGGGCAAGCAATTGTACATGTCACCGCGTGATCCTTGTGGAAAACACGCAACAACCTAGTCATGCAAGACACACCGTGGCAACCAACCGTCAAACATTTTCGCAGAAATCCAGGTGATGTGTTTTCTTTGGATTTCAAGCAGGTTTCGGAAGCTGCGCGTGTCTTGGTTGCTCCATTACTCCGGGCAGCGGACTATGAGGCGTAGTGACTGATATCCCAGGTTGTTCATGTTGTGATGTAAACATTGGGTGGTCCATCCTGTTTTTCTTGCTGCAGGTCCGCCTCCTCTCTCCAAAAGGAAGGCCTGTTGCTCTTGTTTTGTTCTTCCTCCGTTTCTCTTCAGGCTTAAGCCTTGGGTGATCCTTCCCTTGTGGACTTGCCAAGCCTAGGCTTCTTGTCTGTTTGTTTCTCCCTCTGTAATTTTCTTTCAGCATATATATAATCTAAGCAGTTCAAAAAAAAGGACACAAAGATGGGTAGAATAGTACATCTATATGTATACCATACCATACAGCAGAGAAGAAGTGAGTAATGACGTTTACTCCTAACTTACACATCCTTTACTACTACAAGTACAAGCTCAGCTAAACATCTGAAATTGTAATGCAGAAGAAAACAAAGCACTCCAGCAACAACTAAAGCCAATTGTAGATGAGATGAGAGAAAGTCCTAAACTTTGAAAACGCACAACTGAATCATGAATCACTCAACTGGGATCATAACTTCATTGGTCCTAAAAGGAGGCAAGGTCCAGGGCGGATTATACCTACCCAACAGGAATTCCCCTACAATCTTATAACCATCCTTCTCCAACCTCTGCCTCAGCTCCCCTACTTTCTCTTCCACCACCCTCTCCGTCGCCACTCCTCCAAACTTCACCACTCCATACTTCCTCTCCCCGACTTCCCTTATTACCACCCGATCGTCCACCGGCTCCGGCGCCTCCTCCGCCCTTTTGTACTTCTCCGGCAACAGGAACTGCATCGTCACCATCTTCCCTTCACCACCACCCTTGGTCACCACCGGTGCCGTCATGGCGATCTTCTCCCCTCCCGATTGGGTTATCACCGGAGCCGTCATGGCGATTTTCTCCTCCGGCTTTTTGTTCTGTGGTTTCCCCAAGGCGCCGATGTAGTTGGCTAAGACCGTAAAGCCGCCGTCTTTGTTGCCCTTGAAATCGGCTGGGTCGTATGTGACCTCTGCAGCTACTGAGGGAGAATATTTTCGGATCTCGTAGTCGGGTGTGGATTTTACCACTTCGTACTTGGGGGTCTCAACCGGGATCTTACCAAAAACCATACCCATTTTTGTGATAGTTAGGAACCAAGATAGGAAATTGATAGAGGTTGAATATGAAGATGGGTACTTATAACGAAGATTGAAATGTTTAAGTTTGCAATCTGGTTTTGTGGAGGTTAGGTTGCTGGATACTTCCTTTCTTCAGAACTCCATCTTGTGGTTGTGGATATGGATTCTCCACGATGTGTATAAAGTGTAACGGCAGCTTTCATGGGCTGGGCCTAGCCCCGGCCATCCTGGGTCGACTGCAAGTACGAACCTTTGTTGAAGTTCATGCTGCCAAGTATGGGTCTTC
Organism: Daphne laureola; assembly: GCA_038382905.1. NCBI lineage: Eukaryota > Viridiplantae > Streptophyta > Magnoliopsida > Malvales > Thymelaeaceae > Daphne > Daphne laureola. The sequence goes on from JBBYHH010645403.1 coordinate 17,582, forward strand.
ACACTTCACAGGGTGGGTATCGAGGAAAACAATAGGGGCTTCAAATTTGGACTTGATGAGTGAATTTGATAAGTTTTTATCATCAGTTTTTTGTTGGTGAATTTGTTAATTTTTTACCATCAATTTTTCGGATATTAGGGAGTTTCAAATATGGGTCTTTGTTGATGATTTTTGTTTTTCCACTCAAATTTTTCACCGTGAAATTGGTTAGTTTTTCACGCCTTACTTTTTCGAACCTCTTGTTTTCATGGTGAATGAGAGATCCGATTCTGCATCTTTGTTCTTCAGCGTCCTCGATCTTCATGTTTGACCGGAGGTGGCGAGATGAAGCTGGGGTCAACGGCGGAGCAAGGCGAGGCGCGACAGACGTTAGGCGAGACTCCATCGGAAGTGCGACGACGGAGGCTGGATGGGAGTCAGGATCGAGATCCATTCCTGCCATGTATCGTTCAGATCTGGATACGGAACAGACTTGGTGATGTCTCCGCCGCCGATTTTCAACGCCTCGGATCTTCCTGGAGGCGCGCGGCGAGGTTGTTGGCAATGGAGGTGCAACAGATGGATAATTGATTCGATCTCCAAGAGAAACGATGACCGGTGATGGAGGATCCAGCTTAAACTGGCGCGCCGACGACTGGGGGCTCGCCGGAAGTGGTTGGGCAGCTCATTTCCCGCTCTAGCAGGTATGCTCAGCGGATCTGCTTTGAAACTGAGTCCTACGGCATCGGTTAGGGGTTGGGTTGGTCGTCTTTCAGCTGGCAGAGGTCTGACGCCGTGGGAGTGAGCAACCAGAGCCTTGGTTAGGATGGAGGGACCTCAAACCTGAAATCAATTTTTCAGAGTGAAACCGAAATTTTTATTCATGGTGAAATTTATCACAAATTCGGTGAATTATGGGGTTTCAAAATTTGATGTTTGAAACCCCTTAGGTGATTTTGCTAAAAGTGAATTAGCCGGATGATTTTCACTTTCACATTTTCACCTCCATCCAGAAATCGAGCCTGCAACATATTCGCCGAAAACGATCGATTGCTGCCAGAAACGACCAATTGCCACGTCGCGATGCCAGATCTGGACCATATTCGTGAATCCATCGTCGGCCGGAGAATCTCTTAAGCCGGGAAATCAAAGTCCCTGGTATCAAAAGCCTGCAACACTTGCTCCGGTGATAACGATCAGACCAGCCCGTCGAGATCCGTCGATCGGTATCGCCGACACA
>JBBYHH010645404.1:0-10398 GCA_038382905.1 Daphne laureola
ACCAAAGAAAGAATGTAAACAAGTTGTCTCTGTTCTTGCTTAGTGTGAGATTCTTTGACATAAACTCTTAGTGACTTTATCTTACTATTAGTGAATTATATCAATGAGACTACTTTAATTGGTTGTCAAAGGCCTTGGAAGATATAATGCTGGAGTATCCTCCTTTTAGGTAGTCAAAGTGCTACAATTACCTAAGTGGTTCAAGCTAATAGGAAAGACACTGGTAAATGATACATAAACTCTAAAAGTTTAATTTGTGGCCCACATACTATGTGTATGATTTATATTGACTTGTGAGTATTGATAATGAGATCTCAGTTGCTTAATACAATCATGAATTTCAAATAGTTAAAGTTCTTAGAAAGAGACTGATTGTCATTAAGAAAATGTTCCATTATGTCTAGGGTTTATAAAGGCAATACTTGATGAGTTCAAATAGGCTTGATAAGTTCAAGCGATGTTTGAAGAAGTTAAAAAAAACACACATAAGTGCTTGATAAGTTCAAGTGCATTGAGGAGAGGACAATATTTCATTCTTAAAGAATATCTAGTTAATACTCCCATTGTAACATCACCTATTATGTTTTCTTTAGGATGGCTTGATCTTTGTTTGAACTTCCATGTTGATGTCGGTTCCCCTTCCTCTATATCCTCCTGTTGTTTATCCTCGCTGTAAGTTAAATTAGGGGAAGTTTACCCCTCACAGTCAATATGAACTTCTTCCCTTTTCTCATCAATACGTTGATCATCTTTGACATCAATGCGTTGTTGTGCTCAGGTTTATTCTTTTCTTGAAGTTCTTACATCATCTAATAAAATATCTTCCTCTTCTAATTGAGGGTTAATTTCATTGAACATGATTTGAATGAATTCCCTCAACTTTCAAAGAGATCTTATTGTAAACCCTATAAGCTTTACTCTTAGTTGAGTAATCAAGAAATATAACTTCATCATTCTTGGCATCAAATTTTCCAAGATTACTCTTACCATTATTAAGCACAAAACATGTACAGTCGAATGTGTGGAAGTAGGATATCTCTGGTTTCTTGCCTTTCGACAACTCATAAGGTGTTTTGTCCAGTTAAGGTCTGATGGTGACTCTGTTGAGTATATAGCATGTTGTGTTTGTTGCTTCTACCTAAAAGTACTTTGGAAGCCTGAACTCATTTAGCATTGTCCTCACCATTTCCACAATGGTTATGTTCTTTCTTTCTACAACTCTATTTTGTTGAGGTATTCTTGCAATAGAAAAGTTGGGAGTAATGCAAAGAGAATCACAAAGATCTATCATATCAATATTTTCAAACTCACCTCCATTGTCACTTCTGATAGCAATAATATTTTTACCTTTCTTATTTTGAACCCTTTTACAGAAGGGACTGAATTCCTTGTAGGTCTTACTCTTCTTGGCTAAGAAGAATACCCAAGTATATTTAGTGTAATCATCAACTATCACCAGATAGTATTTCTTTCCACTCATGCTTCTGGGATCAATAAGTCCAAAGAGATCCATATAGAGCAACTCTAGGGCTCTTGATGTAGATATCATATTATTTTCCTTGCAGGTTGCCTTTGTCTACTTTCCCTTTATGCAGGCTTCACAATCTCTGTCTTTGTCAAATCTCAGATTTGGAAATCCATTCACTAGGCTTCTTTTGGCCAGCTTAGAGATAGTATGCACGCTAGCATGACCAAGCCTTTTGTGTCATAGCCAACCATCATCTTTGTTAGCAACAATAAAGCATTTGATACTGAATGTAGATAGTTCATCAAAATTAAGAGTACAGAAATTACCATATCTTCAACCAACAAATAAGGTTTTGTTTGATCCTTTGTCAATTACATGACATAATTATGGTTTAAATATTACTTTGTAACCACTGTCACATAGTTGACTAATGCTTATCAGATTATGCATCAAACCTTTTACTAACAACATGTTGATGATGGTGAAGGAAGTATTCTTACTAATCTTTTCAACCCCAACAACTTTACCTTTGCTATTGTCTCCAAATGAAACTTTACCTCCTTCATTGGACACAAGACTGAGAAATTTATGTTTGTCTACTGTCATATGTCTTGAGCATCCACTATCCAGGTACCAAGTCACCTTCCTCGCTAACCTTTTTGTTTCTAAATAGACAGTCCTAGTTTGAGTGACCCTTCTTGTGATAGATATGGAAAGTGATAAGAGTAGTATTTGAATTTTTTTTTTTAAATAACTTGCTTCTTGTCTGGTTGATAACTAATTCCAGCTTTGTCATGGACATCTTTTTTATTACCAAACAGTAGATTCAAGTTCCTTTCTCCTTCAGAAAATCTTGCTAAATTCTTTGAAAGCACTTCATTCTTCTCATTTAGACTTGTCATTTCCTTCACTAGATTGATCTTTTCAGACTTTAGTCTCTTGACAAGAGATTCATACTCTAGAGAGATATTCTTAAGTTCTGCTACAAGATCAACGCATTGATAACTACTGGAATAAGATGACTCTGAATATAGAGATATATGTTTATCCTATTTAGCTACCATGCAGTAGATGTCTTCTCTTCCATTGAACCATTCTTCTTCTTTGGTTGTGAGAGAGGCCACACTCTTTGGAGATTTATCCTCTCCTTTAGTGGATGTACAGGTCCAGTTCTGGACTATTTCTTTACAGGAAATTGAATCACTATATTCTGATTCATTTGAGCATATTGATTCTTCTTTCTCATACTCATTCATTTGAGGTTTTCACATCTTCTCAGTTGTAAATAATGTTAGTAACTTCAGGAGTAAGAGCACAAAACAATAAGCTTACTGCCTAAGCATTGATGGAGCAGCTTCTGTCATCCTCAGATGTATATTCTCTTAGAGGCTTGGATGGAATATCTAGTGGTCCATCCTCAATAATTCTTCAGAGTTGATAATCCTGAGATTTGATGTATGTCTCCATTTTGATTTTCCACCACCTGAAATTTACAGAAAATAGGGGAGGTTTAAATGGACTTTTCCTTCAGACAGGTAGGCCATCTGATCTAGACTTTAAACCGTAAGGTTCCTGAAAAGCAACCTGCTCTGATACCAAATGAAGACCCAGATATGGCCAAGAGGGGGGTGAATTGACTTTAAAACAGATTTAAAACTTTTTTGGCTTTGCAACCAAAACCCTTTAATCTCTCAGATCAACACATTGATAGACCAGAGTTGGAAACACTTATAGTAGCAAAGTATCAATGTGTTGTGGTTATCACATATAAGAATTATAAGACAGAGTGAAGGACACAAAGATTTATAGAGATTCGGTCCAACTTGACCTATGTCCTCTCCTCAAGACACACTTGAAAATTGCTCCACTATAACTGAGGCCTGACACACAGGGCTTATACAGAGTTTTCCTGACACGCAAGACTTCACCAAGACTACCTGACACAAAGTACTTTACGCCTCATGCCTGACTGACAGGATTTTCACTAGTGCCTGAGTAACAGGACTTTATAAATTGTCTGACTAATAAGACATTAACAATGGTTGCGTGACACACATGACTTTACACGAAGATTGTCTAACAAACAAGACTTAGAATGATGATAGTAGACTATGATCAACGTGTTGATAAAATACACTATCAATCTTCTTATTCCTTGGGAAGTTTCACTTGATCAATGATGTAGAACTGGTCTAACAACACCAACTAGTGAAGTTGATCTATGTAAGCATATAAGAGTAAGCCTTTTACAATGATAGATGTATAACATAAGGCTTCTCTATAAGATGACTCTCTGAAGTAGGCAAAACTGATGCTGATGATCTTTTGGATGCTTGTAGCTTTGTGAATGCAAGCTCGAGAGTGTCTTTGATCTTTGTGAGTGAGTATGAGATAAAGAGTATTCATAGAATGATCAATATGTACGTTCTGGTGTGTCTTCTCTTCTTTCTTCCTTCTTCTTCTTCTTCTTTTATAGGCTCTAGAATGGTTGTAGATGGGTAGGAGCGTCCTCGGATCTTCATATAACCCTTGCATATACAATCTTTACTTTTTGCGCTTTTTGAATGTTGGTTAATTGATTTCTAGCTATTGCAGATCTTTGGAATATTATGTCATATTCTATATATCAACACGTTGATGAAGACTGACTTCAACAACTTGATGGATTTTCTTCTTCAATCTTGATCCTTTATGAGAGCTTCAAACTTGTATTTCTTCTCTCATCATTATAGCTCAACGTTGGAGTGGATGGTTTTGTGTTTGATTGCTTCATGGCTTGTGAAACTTGAAGCTTCCATTTTGAGCATCTGGCCATCAACGCGTTAATGCGCACTGCATCACACGCTTTCCTGATTTCTTTCCTTTTCTAGGATGATTGCATCTTTGTCATATGATTTCTTCGTGATTTGATAGGCAAATCATCTGACAATTTCCATATCCTTTATCTTCATCACGTACTCTTCAATTTCCTATTAATGTGGCTAAGAAACAAGTCCACATTAATCATGAATTTTGATCAAAAAGTGTATATACCATAATATTCAATATGAATCAAATAACCCATGATTTATTGTACTTTTGAATATTTTGCATTTTAATCCCAACATTTTTTAGCTTTCAAACCAAGAACTAGTAATCTTGGCCAAGACACTCAATTTATCAAAACTTTGCAAAATGGTCCTCAAGGTTTTGGAATTATCAAAACAAGTGATTGGAGGCAACAAAGTCAACACTATAAGCGCATAAAAGTAATTAATGGAGTATCAAGCAATTCCTTCATCCTTTCTACACCACCCACATGTACTTGAAGAACTGCCCCCACCCTGACAAAGTAGAAGAGCTGAAGGCGTCTGACCGATGACGCTTACCAGCTCAAAAAATTTACATCGATGAAGAGGGTTCTACGTACAGTGGATGATGATGATCTCATTTGTACTCATGAATTTTGAGGGAACTCGTTAGGAGATGGAAGTCTTCAATTGTAGTTTCGTTTCACATACACCTGAACAAATGAATAAAAGCAAAACATATTAAAGCAAAAAATACTCCTCGTGGAGTGTGAATAACAACAGACATGTCAGGTCTATTCTTAAAACTAAGGTTTTGTGAAACTTGAGTTAGTCTGAGACATGGAAATTTCAGAAAGACACCCTTATATTGTAAAATGTTCCAAAATTCCTAAATTTAGTGTTTCGGTCTGTGGCCTGTAACTAATCCCTTGTCCCCTTCAGTCGCTTTGCTCTAGCGCGGCCTCTCGCATTACTAGCCCTCCCTCAAGTTTCTCCAACCACCGTCCACCAGCCCCAACACCGAATCCTGAATCCCCACATGCCGCTAACGCCAACATTAGCCTCCTTCGCGATCGAGCAATGACAAAATGATAGACCTCTTCAAGTCTTGATTCTCCACCTCTCCTAACCCAAATCGCAACGACGATGGTAGACCTAGGCTCAACGGGGTAATCTCAGTGGGATATCTCATAGATGTAGGGTAGATTTCATGATGACATGTCTCAGCTCGACTACGATTTTAGCGGCGAGCAAGGGGTAAGGGGAGAGGCGCTACAGTAGGGGATGATGATGGTTGGCATGGTGGTGGTGTATAGCGGAGAAGGTCCTGAGTCTTACGAGGGACTAATCTGCACATATTATATAAAATTTAGTTCTTTTAATAATTTGACCCCTTAGCTGAAATCAGAGTTAAGGCTTAACCTGAGTTTTGCGAACACAACCGTTAGCACAAGCTTATAGTAGAGATGTTGACTATTAAAAGTCAAAATTACTAAAAGATGAATATTTGTTTTTTATATTTTTTGTTTAATTCACTTAGGATCATATTAAATGAGCATCAAAGCCAAATTAATGATCTTATTTAACATGAACTGTTCATCATCAAAATTCTTATAATGATGGGCACTTAATTAATATTGATGATCAATATCATTACTAATCAATTAAAATATTGATGTATACGCATTGAAAATTTGATATTTTGTTGATGATCAATTGCGCAATATTGATGTTAGTAAGCTATGATCACGTATTTTTCTATTATGATCGATGTAACTGTGTCTTGAAAGTAGAGTGTTTATTTGATGATCAATATAATATTGATGCTGAGACTCTAGTAAGTAATTATCACACTTTTTTTACTATGATCAATTAATAATTGATGTAATTAATAATGCTCTTACTTCCAATATTGATGATCAAACACATTAGTTGCGCTTTGTGAAAATGATGATCACGTTATAAGTAGTGATGCTCACACTTCTGCAAATGATGACCATGATATTAGCAATCATGAGTACCACATTAGCTGCGTTTTCTAAAAAATGATTATCATGCTATAATTAATTATACTCTCACTTCCAACATTGATTTCACATTGATTACGCTTTGTAAAAATGATATCACGTTCTAAATAATGAGGCTCTCACTTTTCCAAATTATTACCACCATGTTAGAAATGATGATCACTACATTAGCTATTTTTTTGAAAAATGATGATCATGTTATTAATAATGATGTTTTCACTTCCAACATTGATAATCACTATCATCTCGATCAGACGCATTAGTTCTGGTTTTTCAAGATATTGAGCGTGCTCTAAATAATGATGCTCACTTTCAATATTGATGATCATCATAATCTCGATCAAACGCATTAGCTGTGGTTTGTAAAAATGATGATCCCGCTGTAAATAATGATGCTAGCTCTCACTTCAAATATTGATGCTCATGCTGTCAGTAATGATGATCAACATGTGAAAAGTGATGCTCATGGTAATATAATCTTGCTAAGAGTTTCCAAATTTATCATCGCATCGCATCGCATATTTTCATTGGTGACAGTGATGGAGTGTAAACAAGGCCACCCCAAAAAATGTCATTACTAGAAACGAGGAGGAAAATTTTATAGTATGACATTTTCGTAAAGAATGACTATACAATGTGCACTACGCACACTATACGCATAAGATGTAATAGTAATTACATTCACTACCACAACTTCATTCGTGACTGACTTCGATGTCAGGAGATGTCACTGCGCTCTTCCATCAAAGCTTCCAGTTCCAACTCCAGCTCTGAGACCCCCACCAAGCATCAACTCAACAAAACAAAACCACTGTCATTGTCACCATCACATGCCACTGTCGCTTCAGACAATATTTTTACGTATTCCATCGTGACTTGAGATCTGTTTTCGAAAATCAAAGAAGCCCAACTCAACAACATAAACATCACCAGAATTTGGCTATGATGAAACTCCAGAACCACCAAACTTGCAAATGATCAAAAATTGAAATTTTGTCTAACTTAAGAAATCTGAAAAAATGATGATGATTAGACTACGTTGTCATATTGATTTGCTCCTTTCCAATGTTGATTAGTAGTTTTGTCATATTGATCAGCTTCTATCCAATGTTAATCAAGCACGACAACGATGTTGATCAGGTATAAGGAGATGATGATCACCATGCAGATCAATGTTAATCAGGTGTAAGGAGTTGTCGATCACCATGTAGATCAATGCTGATCAAGTGTAAAAAGATGCATGTTGATCACCATGTAGATCAATGTTGATCAGGTGTAAGAAGATGATGATCACATGCAGATCAATGTTGTTCATGTGTAAGGAGATGCATGTTGATAACCATGTAGATCAATGCTCATCAGGTGTAAGGAGATGTTGATCACCTTGCAGATCAATGTTGATCAAGTGTAAGGAGATGCTGATCACCATGCAGATCAATATTGATTAGGTGTAAGGAGATGCATGTTAATCACCATGTAGATCAATGTTGATCAGGTGTAAGGAGATGCATGTTGATCACCATGTAGGTCAATGCTGATCTGGTGTAAGGAGATGTTAATCACCATGCAGATCAATACTACTCAGGTGTAAGGAGATGCATATTGATCACCATATATATCAATGCTAATCAGCTGTAAGAAGATGTATGTTGATCATCATGTAGATCAATATTGATCAGATGTAAGGAGATATTGATCACCATATAGATCAATATTGTTTCTTGCGATGTCGATCAAAACAAGTCATCATACTAATCAACAATGAATGTTTATCAAGCACAACAACATTATTGATCACGAAAAATGAAAGTATAAATAAATGAATCGTTTATGCGTACGTCTACACAGTGCACATTTTACCTTTCGTAAATATTTACACTCTCCTAAAAAATGCACAGGCTATCCTCCGCCATATTCCAATCCGTATTAATCTCTTCGTGGAACTCGGACATTCGTACCTTGTTATTTATATTTGGTAAAAAGCACAAAAAAGCGTTTGAACTTTTTAATTTGTCACGAATTGGTCACTGAATTTTTTATTCAGTCGAATAAATTACTGAATTTTTTAAATTGTACCAATTTAGCCACTAGATTTGAATTCCAATGGTTTTCTACTCAGAAAAATGATGTAAATTGAGCAACAAGTTCAACAGAAAGTGTCTCTAACTGTTCAATTAAAAAAAATCATTTTAAAAGAATATCACCGAGAAAGTCAAACACAGTTAGGGTAAAGGAAAATGACGTAATATTTTCTTAATGTGCGTGCGTTTTTTTTTTTAAATCAAACTGTTGGAGAGACTTAAGTTTAACTTTATACTCAATTCGCATCAATTTTTTACTTGAAACATTATCAGAAATCAAACACAGTGACTAAGTTGGTACAATTTCAAAAGTTTAATAGTTTATTCGGCTGGATAAAAAGTTCAATAGCCGATTCGTAACAAACTCAAAAGTTTAAGGGTTTATTTGTGCCTTTTGCCTTTATATTTTAATTTTTAATTTTTTTTTTTTAAAAAATCACAAATAAATTCGGAGGTTTAATTTAACGTCCTGCCAATGCGGCCACTGCAGTTTTGCTGCGAGACCAGAGCCGACGTAGCAAAAAATGGCTAAAGAAGCTGCCGACTCTCCGGACTTGCTCTCTTCTTCACGAGCTTCCAATCAGTTATCTCCTCCTTCCTCCGCCCAATCTGTCGCGTTTTTTTATTTATTTTTTGCTAATCAATTGCTTTCTGAGGAACGGAAATCGTACTTTTTAGAGCATCAAAAATTCAAAATGGGTCTTAAGTTTCTCAGGTTTCGACGCGACTTTGGATTTCGTTTGTTATAAGTTTTCAATCTTATGCAGAGGAGGCTAAGTTTCTTTTTCTTGCTTTTCGTACTGTAGCTGTTGTGTTAATGTAAAACCCAGCTCAACTAGGTGTCTGATTTTTGTGAACAGCCCTGTAGAAAGAAGCGAGTATGACTTACTCTTGGGCTTAGCTGTAGGTTGGGTGGGTTTTCTCTGTAAAAGTAGTTTTCAGTTGATTCTTTCTTATCGTGTTTAGGTTGCTTGTGGTGGCTTTCTGGGGGACTGTGAATCGAACTTTTTGAATCATATTTAACGAACTGGTTTAGCTCACTATTTCAAACTTCCGGGATGACTTTTGGTTGAGTTGCCTTTAGTTGTTTATTTTCTTCATCTTAAGGAACTTAGGTTGAATTTTTGCTGTTTTATTGTGTTCTGGGTTTCATTGGGTAAATTTGTGTGATTCCGGGAAAGACACTGTTGGATTAAGTGAGTGCAACTTGTTACATTTGTCCTACTCAAAATATCATTTGTATAAAGGTTAGTTGTAGGTTGGTATAGATGGTTACTGTACAGGGAGTTCAAATTTCTTAAAATGATTTGGGAAATGATATTGTTTTTGGATGATGATTTTCTTATGGTATCTTTTGATGACTGGCTAAATATTAGTAGTATATAATTGGTGTAAGATTTAGAAATTGAAATTTTAAGCTGGTCTTATAAATAAGATTGGAAAACCTTCTGATTACTTTTATTTATAGGGAAAGAGTCTTAAGGAGGTCTATAAGACAGGCTGTTGTTGTCTATAGCAAACGAGAGAGCAGCTATAGTCCTCCATTGAAGCCCAAAGCAAAGAAGAAAAAAAAGAAAACCACAAAGGCTGATGCTAAAATGCCCAAGAAACCACCGACTGCATTTTTCTACTTCTTGTAAGTACCTTGGCTCCATGTTCTGATCCCGATTTTTTTTTTCGCTTAAATTTGTTCCACTATAGTTGCTCTGTTGTTAGCAATAAGAAATAAAAGACCCTAGGCCATGCTATATAATCTGTATCCTTTTATTTTACTGCTTTGATGTGGTTACGGTTGCTTGATGTTGAACCAAGTCTTTGGGATCCTCCTCCTTGTGGTTTGGCCGAATTGTGGCTCCTTAAACCTCCTAGACCAAAAGTAGTTATGCAATCAAAGGTGGTTGCGCTGGGGATGAAGATAGATCCAATTCTTTACTTCTTTAGTGGGAAGAGCAAAGATGGATATAGTAGACTTATACACACATCTTGTGTCTGAAGAATTGAGTGGAACTAGTAGGTGGGAAACAAGCTTGGAA
>JBBYHH010645515.1:0-10397 GCA_038382905.1 Daphne laureola
GTGGTAAATTGCAGAGTCTCAACAGTATCTTTATCACAAGTCTTCCTTAAAGACTTCCTGCAGCATGAACATGCTCAGATTATGTGAAATTTGTTTTCCAAACATACGCTGACCAAGATTTTCAAACCTTTGGCCTGATGTTTTATTATATGTATGTATACTCCCTCTGTTTCTCAAATGTCTTAGCCCCTCTGAGTTTCATCAACTTTAGATGAGTCTGGCTTTTAGTGCTTTACATGGAAGACAAGTGAAAAGTGATGCATGTTTTTTACCTTTTTGGGAAAGGTCAACGGTATTCAAACTTCCCTAACGGAATAAAGGGCAAGTAATTTGAAATGGATGTAGTTTTAATTTTCAAGAACTCATTTACAGTGCAGAAATTGTATGTCTCAATGGTTTGGTTTTACTTGTTAATCTTTTTTAGTACTGAAATGGACAGAGTCACCCTTAGAATCATCAGATTATTCAGTGTTATGATAATGGATTCCTGGTCAGGTTGAAAAATTTCAAATAAGGGAACTTGAACTGTCTTTCACCCAAGGTCGTTGGAGATATGAACGTTGGGGTGGCTTTGATTCTATTTCCAGCAGCAATGCAAAGCCACCCGGGGTAGAGCTATGGGCACTTTTTGATGCCCCAGAATATCAGATTGATGCTTCTTGGAAGAATTTAACGCACACTCTTTCAGGCCTTTTTTGTGCTTCAATTAACTTTCTAGAATCCTCTACGACTTATGCTGATCCTCAATGGAGTTTTCCCCGGGCTCCTGGAACGGTGAGGTATGGTACTTTGCCACGTGAGGCTGTCTGTACAGAAAACTTAACTCCATGGCTCAAGTTACTTCCTTGTCGAGACAAATGTGGGATTTCTTCCCTGATGGACAGGCCATCTATCTACAGGAGTTTTTACCATTCTCAGCGGTTGCATATAAGCACATACAGATCCTCTTCAGTCAGAAGCAGTAAAGGAATTCTACTGGAACAGTCACTTACAGTTGTTCTCCAGCCACATCATGAAAGATCTAGTACTGTGCAGGGTACTGAAAGGCATATGCAACCAAGCTGGGGCATCAGTTCAATCTTTGGTAGGAAAATTGGTGGAAGATGTGTTCTTGCCAGATCGAGCGATGTATATCTTCTACTTGATGGACAATTAGTTAAAGAACTGGACATCAGCCAACTGGCAAATGAGGCATCTGGAGCTGTGGTGCCTGAACATTTTTGGAGCAACCCAAGCTTTAGACTGTCTGCCAAACCGGATATGGTTTACAAAGAAGCACATCACATCCATGGCCAAAGGTCTTCTATTTTGTACAGGTTTCCACTTGAAAATAGCAACTCTAAACCATTTGATCTAGGTCTTACATGGAAGATTCCAGTAGTCTGGTCATCGCAACAAGCACCATTTCATGCAAGTAGGTTTTTGATGGGAAGTGGGAATGAAAGGGGAGCTATTGCCATTTCTTTCAAGTCTACAAAACTCGCTGGTGGATTACAGGATGTTGATATTACTAATGCTCACTGCAAGGTGCAAGTTGATATTTTTCAAGTTGTGCCGTGGTACATAAAGATTTACTTCCACTCTTTGCAAGTCTTCATTGATGGACAACCCAAGGCATCCACAGATTTCATAGATAAAATAAATGCATCTCCTTCAAAGGATAAGGTGTCTCCTGGAGTTATGGAAATGGTTCTTAAACTTCCTTGCAGCGTAAAATCAGCTGCATTAACCATAGAGTTTGACAAGGTGTGCTTATTTCTTGGTTTCAGTGTTTCGTATGCATCAAGTTCATTGTCTGCATTTATCATCATACTGCACTTTGATCCTAACTATGTGGGGTCAGTGGTATGAATCCTAGGGTATGAATCATCCCATCCCTCCTTATCCCTGCAACCTTAAGGTTTAATTATTTACTAGTATTTAAAATACTACTCCGTACATAACACTATATGCAAAAGGCATAGTGGCAGAGTTTAACGTTGGATGTCCTTACTGTTGCATTTTTCTTATGAAGAATTAATGAGATAAAATTTCAAAACCGTCATCATTGTCTGCATTTATGCCTAGTTAATTCGGCTTTACAATGTTTATCCAGGGTTTCCTTCACATTGACGAATATCCGCCTGATGCTAACCAAGGGTTTGACATCCCATCAGCTGTTGTAACCTTTCCAAGTTTTTATTCAAGTAGCCAGTTTCTTGAGGTGAATGATACGAATGCGACACCCATGCTTTTGAAGCTTGAGGTAAAGATTTTACAGTGTTTTGTATGGAATTCACTACTTATTTGACTCTGCCGCCAGAACTGATGTGAAGTTTTTATGCAGGAAAGAAACCCCATACTCATGTATACTGAAGCATTACTTGTGCCTTTAACAACTCCTGATTTTAGTATGCCTTACAACGTTATCACGATAACGTGCACGGTTTTTGCATTATATTTTGGATCATTGCTCAATGTACTGAGAAGGCGTGTAGCTGAGGAGGAAAAAGTTCTTAGAGAGAAAGGTATGTCATCTCTTTGGCAGTTCCTTAATCCTTTCCATTTTAAACCTTGTTTTCAGATCTGTTGGACTTTGTTACTGCCGAAAGTACCCTATGAAGGGTTCAAATTAATCAAATCAGTTAGACTTTATTTCTCTCAACCGAGGTTGCCCCAACTATTCTGGGATCAATAACGGGTGCTGGCATGAGCACACCAAAATTCATTTCTGGGCACACTTCAATATTGGTTGTTACTATTTACTAATTGTAGAAAGAGTTAGACCCCTTTATACGCTTATAACTATTCTTAACTGCCAAAATATGAATAATTGGAGCTGCTACTAGAACCAAACAGACATCTATAATAGCTGTTTAAGCTCTTAATTGAACTTTCTCTATGTAACTGAGGGTGTTTTTGAAACCTTACCTAACTGTTTTCTTTTTCAAGTTGCTTATAACTATATAAAAGAACATTTTAAGGACAAACAAATATGCCATGTAGTTCATTTGTGTGGAACCCCAATAAAAATTATCACCTTTCTAACCAGATCATTTTTTTTTTCTCTGTTTTGTGCTAGTGCCTATTAGATAATTGTTCCTTCTGCTTACTTGGATGGTCCGTTTAGAACTGAACTTCTAATATTCATCTTTTAAGCATCGATCTCTATATGTAATACATGACACATGCCCTGTATGTCTGAAATGATTCATCTATCTTGTTCATAGCTGCTAAGAAAAGCAGTCCACTTCAGCTGCTCATATCCAAATTTTCGGCCAAGCTGAGAGGTAAACCATGGGAGGAAGCACCCGGTAAGCCCGAGACTCGGTCTATGTTCCTTACCTCTAAGTTATTTCTCAGAGTTATCCTGGTAGCTGGAATTGCAGTAGCTTGGCAATATCTTTCTTGACATTACCATGAAAGCAAGGTTTTACTGTATGGTATGTTCATGGCCTGCTCTCTCATGTTTGTACCTCTTTGTAGCAGCATTTGTCAAGTTTTGTAGAGAGGAAAAAGGAAGAGAATAGATTCAGATTGACATGCTCTTCATCTCCTATTATCTGATGAAACATTGAATGAGCTACCATAACTCAACTGTACATGTCGGATTGCGTTTGTGTTCTTTTAGAGTGAATATTTCATATATTTTAGGCATTTTATTTCTTGGGTCTCACATGACCAATTCGTTATCAATAAATCTACAGTATAATCGAATAGTATTGGTGTGTTCTTTTAGGTTTGTTTAGAAGAAAAAGAGTTATATGTTGTGAAATAAGAACTAGAAACAAAGTAGTCAATAAATAGATGAGGGAGAATAGAGTGTCATTTTATTCATCACTCAAGTTATTATTTACAGGGTTCCATAACCTTTAATACAGTCGATGTAGAATTAGTGAAGATACTTGAAAGACTACAAGTCACATGAGTAATTGAGATGAATCATTTTAGAATATGAACGAATGAGAGTAAGAATGTGAACATCTTCAATAATTATTTGTAACACTTTCTATTGGATGTCTAATATTTTGTATACGCATGAGATGTTGTATTAAACACCTTGTCAGGAAAACTCGTTGTAAAAATTATAATCAAGGGAAAAAGAGTATGACACGTAGTTTCTCCTTCTCATGATCACATTAATTGATATTCTTAAGTCAATGCAATATAATATTGTGAATTAGTTTCTTGGATGTTGGAGTAGGAAGTGCCTTGGTGAATAAATCTGCTAGATTTTCACTTAAACGGATTTGTCGAACAATTATGTCATCATTCTTCTCGAGGTCATGAGTGAAGAACTTTGGTGAGAGGTGTTTTATTCTGTCACCTTTGATATATCCTTCTTTGAGTTGAGTAATACATGCAACATTATCCTCATACATTATCCTCGTAGGGGTCTCATCTGTTGTGATAAACCACAAGCTCTCTAAATTTATTGTATCACTCATCTTAGTCACACACATTATGGACTTGCTTTATATATTGCCAAAATTTCTCAATGATTAGACGGGGTGGCAGTGATGGTCTGCTTTATAGAAAGCCATGAAATGACAGTGCTACCACATGTAAACATATATTGGTTCGTGATCGACCATTGTGAGGATCATATAGATATCTTGCATCTTAACTAAATCTATTTTGGATATTTTAGTAAAATATAATCTCATATCTTTTATACCTTGGAGGTAGCGAAACACTTGTTTGACTTCATTCCAATGCCTTCTTGTAGGATAAGAACTGTATCTTGTTAACAAATTCAGAAGATGATACGTTAGGTCTTGTATGACTAGCAAGGTACATTAATGCCCCAATTGTCCTTAAATATGGCACTTCCGGGGTAAGGATCTCCTCATCTTTAGGAGGGCGAAATAGATCTTAATTAATATCAAGTGACCTTACAACCATTAAAGTCCTTAATCGATGTGACTTGTTCATGTGAAAGCATTTTAACACATTTTCCATGTATGATACTTAATGTACAAGAATTCCATCATTTAGGTATTTAATTTGTAATCCAAGATAAAATTTTATCTTTCCAAGATCTTTCATCTAAAATTCATTCTTCAAATAATCAATTGCCTTGGAAAGTTCTTGAGGAGTTTCAATTATATTCAAATCATCAACATATAAAACAATTATAATAAATTCTGGTCCAGACCTTTTAATAAAAGTATGGGCAGATAACATCATTTTTGTATCATTCTTTCAGCAAATATTCACTTAGGCGATCATAGTACATACGCTCGGATTGCTTTAATCCATTTTAGGATTTATTCAATTTGATTGACTAATGTTCTTGAGAACCTGAATTACATGCTTCAGGCAGTTTAAATCATTTAGGGAACTCCATCTAAATATCATTGTCAAGTGAGTCATAAAAATAGGTTGTAACCACATCCATCAGACGCAAATCAAGTCTTTGTCTTATTGCCAGACTAATAAGATAACAAAAAGTAGTTGCATCCACCATCGGGGAATATGTTTCTTCATAATCAATTCCAGGTCTTTATGAAGCTCATTGTGCAACTAATCATGCTTTACACATCACAACTTCCCCTTTTCCCATTCTTTTTTCGCACAAAGACTCATTTGCATCCCACTGATTTTATACCATCAGGTGTATGGACAACATGAAACTTCTCGTTTTGAGAGGTATCACTACGAGGTTGTGCCTGTTTCTACTGCGACTGTTACCACAGCGGAACCGCAGTAAGAAGACTAGCGCAATAAAGGGTGCGGTTCTTCTCGCAATAAAGTTTTACTGCGACAACTGTCGCAGTAGAGTCGCGGTATACCATTTATTGTGACAGCAATCGCAGTAAAACTACGGTAAACATCCCATTTCTCCACACGGGTTAATTTCCCAACCAACCCATACCTACCAATAGGTTTACTCCGGCCATACCAAGGCCTGGGCCGCAGTAAAAGGCCTATATTTGCCTCAACAGCTTCTTCCGGCTCATTTTTTTAACACTTAGGCGAAAATTTGGGTTGGAGATCTCCATTGAAACTTCATCATCTACTTTGGTTGTTGTTTATTTTTTACTATCATCTTTAACTGATAAATATCTTTAAGGTAATAAATCGTAGTGTTTTAATTTTATGTATGTTTAGAGTAGATTGGTTGAAGTTTTTGTGTGTATGTATACACATAGGAGACATGTTGCCACCAAACCACTAGGCCTAACGCTGAAATATAAGAAAAACAAATTCTTTTAGAGTAAAGTGTACTGGTAATCCTGTAACTTTAATTCATGTACCACTAAGATCATGTTTTAACTATTTGTACTCATAAATTCCTATTTTTTAACTTTTTTTTCATTTTGTGGTCATTTTCCATCCATTAACCGTTAAGTTTAACAGATTTATAGGGAAAATAATTTTTTCAGTAACTCAATTGTTTTAAAACAATTTATTTATATCCCAAATTTTACACTTAACCATTTAAACATCCCAAATAATTTTAAATTTTACACTTCTACCCAAAAGTTTTAATGAAGCCCAACAACACTTAGCCATCGTCGGACCGCCGCCGACCATCGCCGGAAAATGACGAAAATGCAAAACAAATTACCGGGAGCGTAGATCGGTCCTTAGGACTACCGGATCGAGGCCCTAGGCCAGAGAATCGCGGCCTAGGCTATAGATCTAGCGGTCCTAAGGGCCGATCTACGCTCCCGACATTTTTTTTTTGCATTTACGGCATCTTCCAGTGGCGGCGGTAGCGGTCCGGCGGCGGTCTGACGATCGTTGAGTGTTGTTAGGCTTCATTAAAACTTTTAGATAGAAGTGTAAAGTTTGAAATTATTTGGGGGTGCCTAAATGGTTAAGTTTAAAACTTGGGGTGTAAATAAATTGTTCTAAAACAATTGAGTTACTGAAAAAATCATTTTCCCCACAAATTCGTTAAACTTAACGGTTATTAAATGGAAAAGAACCGCAATGTGAAAAAAAGTTAAAAAATAAGACTTTATAAGTATAAAAAATTAAAATAAGAGAGTCGGAGGATGCCCTTAGTGGTGCCAACTCTGGCCCAAGTGTCACTATATATATGTGGCAGCCATGTCGGAGGATGATTGGACTATCATAATTGATAAAATAACAATAAAAGTCCATGTATAAATTACAAGAAAGTTCTTGAAGAAAAAATGTTACAGTCACGTCCGATAAATAGTGATTTTTCGAGAAAAATTATCCGATGATCAAAATCAGCAATTACCGGGACTCGGTTTTAAACATGCATGCACATGTTTTCTAATAATTCTCATACTCCGAGAATTAATATGAGGTCTATTCTATGAGATTTTACATTTTTATAAGGTTCCGTGAACCTCAGGCCATTTTACCAAGAATTGATCTTGGAAGGTAAAATGATCGGTTTGGAGAAGTGAACATGTTTAATGATAATTTGGATATCCCGGGATTATATTTTACATTGATTCAACGAGATTTAAGTGTTTTAAGATGTTCCGAGAGGTTCGGGATATTTTAACAATTTGCGGTTTCGGAAGACAAAATGGTCGTTATGAAAAATTGGACGGAAATGCCCATTAATCCTAATAATTGTTGCAGCTGGTTTTGGGAGGGAAATTAAGTGTGTATGGGTTTGCTTTTTAGGTTATTATTAGTATAGAATAGGTGTCTAAGGCTAATTAATTAAAATATAGTTGTGGGAGAAATTCAAGGGATATGTTCCCTTGACTACTTTCTAAGCTACCAATTCAGCCTCCCTCTCCCTTACCCAGCCGATTTCAGCCCTCCCTCTCTACCCAAAACTCTCTCATCTCTCTCTAAGCTTCCATGAACATTCATCATTTGTTCTTAAGCTTTAAACACTTTTCCTTCACAAAACCTTCTTCAATCCTCACCAAAATCGAATGGAGAGCTTGTTTTCATGAATGGTTCTTGAAGAGAAGAAGATTGGAGCAAGGAAAGCACATTTTCTTCCTCTTTTCCTTGGAGGCCGAAACTAATGGAGCATTTTTGGAGAAATTGCTCAACAATTCCTTGAAGAAAAATCACTAGGTGAGCTTCCTAAATGGTTGTTTCAAAGAGAAACTAAGTGAGGAAATTTTCTAAGCTCATCTCCTATTTTTCATAGTGTTGGCCGAATTCTTGGAGGAGTTTTTGGGAAATATCTCTACATCATTTCTTGGAAAATGGCTTGAGGTAAGCTTGTTATGATATTTAAGTAGTAGTATGAAAGTTTACTACTCATTTCCATGAAGAATAGATGATTCATGAAGTTGTCATTTATAAAGTTTTGTGGTAGAATAAATTCAAAGCATGTTGGAAAATTATTGTGATGCTTGAATCTTATTCTTGGGTATACTTGGAGCAAGTTTAATGCTTGGAGCATGTTGAAAATCATTTTGGAAAATGGTTTTCCTAAAGAGGCTGAATATATAGTCTATTATTTTATGTGGAGTTTTGTTGAGAAAAAATATGGTAAAAGTGTTTTAGTGATGTTATGGAACTCCTAAAACCATGGTTGAACTTTGGAAAAGAAATATTGAAGTTTGGTTAGTGTTTGGGCCGAAACCCTAATTAGGGTTAGAAAATGAAAAATAAGGATGTATGTTGTTATTTGGATGATTTCGAACATGATTAACACTTGGATTAATGTGGAAATCATCATGGATACAAACTTGGGTATATGGCTGAATTTAAAGTGGAGTTTTAAGTTGATGAATTTTGAAGATTTTGGTGAAAAGTATGTTGTATGTTGATGTTGTTATGATGATAAGCATGTATGTTGAAGTAGAATATTAAAAAGGTATTATGTTGAGAAAAATGGGAAATTGCCGAAAGGTTAGGATGAATTTTAAGTGTGATTTTGTAGGTGAAATCATGGAAATAAGTTGGAATTAGTATGTTTGTAACTTTGGAAACGTTTGGTAAAAAGTTGTTGAAGAAAAACAATTTTTGACAAAGAAATGAAATTCGGTTGAATGTGTGAACTTTAGAAAAGTTGAAGTTTTGGGTGAAAATTGATAAAGTATGAAAGAAATGAGCTAATTAGGTAATTTGGATAAGTCTTGTCACTTTTGAAAGATTAGTGACCAAATTGCAAATTCTGGTAAAAATTGAGCATAAGTGGTAATTAGTGACAAATGAGGTTAATTAGACTCATTTGAGGTTAAGTATGAAATTGGTAAAGTTTGGAGTGACTTTGGTCACTTTCGATAAGGTTGGGGCCAAATTGGACATTTGGCTAAAGTAATGGAATTTGACATGTAATTATAGGTAAAAGAAGAAAAAATATGCTTCTTAATGTACAAGTGTAAAATATGTAGCATTTAAGTGTATTTGGACACTTTATGAAAAATTGGGCTAAATTGCACTTCCTGGAAAAGTATAGGGATTTTGTGTGTAATTAATCATAAAGGATGATTAAATAATGCTTAAGTGGAAATCTGGATAAGTTACAAGTTATTAAACCACTTTTAAGCAAGGTTTGACTAGTCGAGTCAACATAGTGAAAATAGTTGAGAAATGTAGAAATTGTTTAAGTATAAAAACTTACAAAGTTTATATTTTTAGTTAAAGGTTGGTCGCCGCAAAAACCATACGGGCTCGGGTTGTTACAGCCACCGCGGGCAAATGGTAATTTCTCCAAATATTTTATTCAAGGACCGGATGA
Source organism: Daphne laureola (assembly GCA_038382905.1). Lineage (NCBI taxonomy): Eukaryota > Viridiplantae > Streptophyta > Magnoliopsida > Malvales > Thymelaeaceae > Daphne > Daphne laureola. The sequence continues at coordinate 9,623 of JBBYHH010645515.1, forward strand.
TGTAATACCGGGACTCCGTTTTAAGCATGGAGGGCACGTTTTCTGTTAAGTATCATATCCCGGAAAATTATTTATGACTTTTGTCCGCGGGGATTCACATTCTGGACTTGGAACGTGAATTCCAAGGCGTTCCGCCAAAATTGACCTTTGCATACAGGGACTTTGTTTTAATGTACAGAACATGTTTTCGGGTAGCCCAGGGCTCCGTTGAGGTTTATATTGATGAGATCCCACATCGTGATGTTGAAATGTGGATTCCGAGTCATTTTGCCAAAATAAACCCCGGAGGGCAAAATGGTCTTTTTTGTAAAAATGGAAGAAAAAATGGATGCCTAAGTTGGAATATTAAGTGACAAATGATGGAAAGTAAATAAGAGAGACATTTTGAATCGATATGTGAATTTTGGGTCGTTTCGCTAAAAATGACCCCGGAAGACAAAACGATCATTTTTTTAAATCGGACAAAATTGAAATTATGTTGGATACATAAATTGGAGCCAATATTAGGAGGAGATATTATTTCTATGATTATGGAAATTTTAAATGAGGGAAAATGGAAAGAAAGGAAAAACAAATGACAATAAATGGTATAAGTATGTACTATATTGTTAAGTGTTATAAATAATATAACATAAATTAAAAAACCCACCTCCTTCTTCTTTTGCTGCTGCCGCATCCAGTTCCTCTCCCTCACCATGTTCATGCTCAAATTCCACACCAAAACTTCATCAATTAGCTTCCAAAATTCAAGGTTAAGCTAGATTCATGAAAGATT